>CAHIKZ030001991.1:275000-355345 GCA_903632075.3 Acanthosepion pharaonis
AACTCAAGTAGAATTTGAACTTAGCTCTCCAATTTCTCACTCCAAGTGGTTGATGTCCATTACAGTGCCTGCATATTCAAACATGTATATGTATATGAGAATAGTTGCTAACAACCAGGTCCCAAACACACTTATTAGGAACAAGGAGTATACATGTAGTGTGTGTTATAAAGTGTGCAAGTTGTTAGCTGATCTGAAAAGCTATATATGATTCCATGCTCAACCCAAGAACTCAAATGCATGGAACACATAATTATAAAATAAAGACATTAATTGGGAATACAGACTTGTATAAACTAAATAATGGTCATCCTCATTTATTGAATGGACAGCCACCACCAGCACCACTAGCACCACCACCATCTATAATAGGGTAGTTAAAATTTGCTATTATTGTTTCATTTTGTGTAGTCCTTTGTTTTTCTATTCATCAAATTGGCCATTATTTAAATTTTTAAACAAATTTGATAATTATTTACTCTATTTACATTTGGACTATTGTTGCTGTTATCAAAGTGTTTCAGCTGTTGTGCCCTCCAGCCTTCTTCAGGTGTATACTGATCTGGGTAAGCTACAGGGAATTCTGAACTGAACCTTTTATTTAATCTATACGGGTAGACTGTTCTTGCTCTACTGCTCATGTTCTTAAGAACTGGACAATATCCTTAGACATGAGCAGTGAAATGAGAACAGTTTATCCTGTAGATTAAATAAAATTTTCAGTTCAGAATTCCTAGTAAGTTACCTAGATCAATATACACCTGAGGAAGGCTGGAGGGTACAATGGTAGCCAAAATGTTGTGATAACAACAAACATGAGAACATTGGTTCAAAAGTAATGTAAATAATGATAACTTTTCTAGATCTTTTTATACTGATACAAGTGTCCCTTGGTACTACTTTGTTCTTAATTTTTATTAACAATTTTCCTGATGGCATCAGCTCTCAACTTGGTAGCTATGTGGATGATACAACCATTTACTCCTGTCTTGAGAGTAAGTCTGATTAGTTTGATGAGATCAAATTGGTGGCTGATCTAAAAATGACCTACAGTCTGTTGTTAGCTGGGACAAAAAACTGCTTGTTAATTTTAATGCTTCCAAAACAAAACTGCTCCCTATTAATTATCTGAGTAACCCCATTCTGCCTTCCATGAGAATCTAAGAAATAATCTTGGATAAAAATTAATTCCAAAAATTACTCTTGTTTATGTTTTGGGTACAAAACTAAAGCTAGCAGATATAGATTTGCAGGAGTTCCATCAAGAAAATGTGCTTTCCTTAAATAGGTAATTATAACCACACCCTGTCAGGGCGGCTCCATGGCCGAACTGGTAGAGATACACTTTAGTTAGCTGAAAAAGTGGTTTTCTTGATTGCGAAAAGGGATGAAAGTTCGATTCTTGTTGGAGGTAAAATTTTTCTTTAGTAAGACTTCTCAAATTAGGCCAGTTGCTATTAATTTCACTATTTATTAAAATAAAAAAAAACATGATTAGTAACTCAAACATGTGTACACATTAAAAATAACATCTGTACTAATAATAAAATAAATATATGATTAAATAAGGAAACAAGCAAGAAAACCATTACAAATTTAATATATCTTGCCATTTATTTTTAGCCTCGTTAGAATTCTGTTTGGTGGAAATAGGAAATGTAATACTGTAGAGAATTATATAACCCTGACATTTGTTAATATGAAATTTTGGATGCTTACATTTTATGCTTTTCTTTTAAAAAATTCTTTTAAAATATTAATTAATTTTGGATGTGTTTATGAAAAACCTTTTTTTGTCGATTATTCAAAAGGAAAAAAAAAGGAGAGGAGAAAACTCAGATTAGTAGTACATAAAAAATCGAGAGCTAAAATTCTCAGGAGAATTTTGTTAGCATAGTAAGGGAGGTAACTCTGTGCGTCCCATTTCTGAATCTTTTCAATTATCATAATGCGACCCAGACAAGAAGGTCTCAAGTTCAAGCTTCAGTGTCAAGTCGATGAACCTCATTAGCATAAACTGACTAAACGAAGGTAAGTTTTTGTTAAAACTGTAGTGACTGATGTTGAAAAAATGAGATAATAAATGATAAAATATATAATAAACCTATTTCCTAACAGGAATTATTTTATAAAACTGTAAGAGATATAAATCTGACATTTTCCCAAAACAGAAGATTTAAATACATGAAGATTGAAGCCACTTGTGTAAGTCACCATTTGTGAATCATGGATGTCTAATGGTTTGAAGCAAATATGATTTCTCAGAGTTGGGTTTAGAGCTTTTGGCTATGTTTTTATTATTATTACTAAGTGTATTAATATTCTGTAATTGGAAAAAAAAATATGCAGTATAATTTAAAACTTAAAATTCATGTTTTCTGTAGACCAATATTTTATTTTTATGATTATCTATTTTTATTAATGGCAATTTCTAGTATTTTTTTATTGTGTAACAGCTCCTTTTTACCAGAAGATTTAACTAAAATAAATAATAATATAATAAAGGGCAAATTAATTCCATTTATTCTTTTCATTAAAAAATCTATCTTTAAAGATTGCCATTTAATGTGTGACGTCATCAAACACTATATAAGTAAAACAACTAGTTGCATTTCTCTCTCTTTTCCTGCCTTTTCTTTTACCATGTCATCAGTTCTGTGTAAGGACCTACAATATAAGAGAACTATACTTATTGTAATTGTAAAAAAAAATTTTTTTAAAAAGGGAACTTCTGTGAAATATTTACAATTTATTTAAAAATATTTCTACAGCTTTATATCCTTCAAAATTAGGAATTTTGGGTTGTCTTGCAGTGTTTTGTAGGAAAAAATTATATAAATTAAGATTTAGTAAAATGAACAAATTAAACAGATTTGTAGTAGGATTAAGCAGCAGTTACACCATATGGAAATATACACTTTCATTTTCACTAAGAGAGTGACAAAGAAAACTAGTTTTTAGTGATGATGAACAGCAACACAAAAAAAGACTTGGATAAGTTACTACAAGTATTAAATGACAATAACCTAAAAATTTCAATAGATAAGTGCATATTTAGTGCAATGGAACTAGATTTTCTAGGCTTTCATGACAGCAAAAATGGTTTACTGCCTACACAAAAGAAAATTAAAATTATTGAAAATTTTCCTAAACCAACAGATTCTAAAAGCTTAAGTCGCTTTTTAGGTATGACAGTTTTTTTAGCAAAAACTTATTCAAAATTATGCAAGCATTATATTGTCATTTTCTGAATGCATGTGATTAAATCCTAGATCAGTATTTGAGCTAAATGAATGAGAATCTAAAGCATTTGATGATATAAAAAATAAGTTGGTAGAGATAACAGCATTAATACATCCCCAGTCTTCAATAACAAAGTACCAGTTAGTAGCTGATAGCAGTCAATATACAATGGGTGCAGCTTTATATCAAATAGTAGACAAACAACCTATACCAATTGGATTCTTTTCCAAAAATTTTCATAAGCACAGACAAAATATTCCACGTTTGATCAATAGCTTCCACGGCCTATCTCTCCATGTTGCATTTTCGCCACCTCATAGTGGGTTGCAGTGTAGTGCTGTTTATGGATCATAAGCTGTTATGCAGGGTATTTCGTGGCCAGACCCCAGCAAAATCCAATCAACAGCAATGTCATCTTTCATTGTTATCTGAATATATATTGGATATCATATATATCAGAGGCAAGCAGAATAGAGTTGCAGACTGTCTATCTAGACCTATGCTTGCAGTTCAAATAGATGCTTGTGACTTGTCAGAGATAGCACAAGCACAGAAACAAGATGACGAAATTAAGTCACATAAAAATCTAAAGGAATATAATATTTCCCCTAAAATCAGATCCCTACTATGTGATATTTTCACTATACATCCTAGGTCATTTGTTCCTAGGGGTATGCATAAAACAATATTTACTAGTTTATATTGCTTAGATATTTTGGGCCTGAAATGGACAAATCCATTGAGACATTCTGTGCAGAATGCGTTGTCTGTCAACAATCCAAGATTCACAGACACAGCAAGTCTGCTATGCAGAATTCTTAATTACCTTCAGCAAGATTCCAAACTAAATATTGACATTGTCAGGCTTTTACCACCAACACAAAGGGAATCAGAACAATATATCAGCCCTTATTGATATTTACTTACTTTTATAGATCGTGTGACACTTTGGATTAAAGTACAACTTATGATAGAGATCACTGCAAAGTCAGTAGCCCAAGTGCATGGATATTGTGATTCAGCATACCACTATACCTCGTCACTGATCATGGTTGCTAGTTTGAAAGCAAATTATTCCAAGAATTAGCAAAAGTAGTAGGATTCTATATATTAAGAACAATGGCATATCATCCACAAAGTAATGGATTGATAGAAAGAGCATGTTGCACATTAAAAACAGCAATAATAGCTCAAAGGGAATCTTGGCTAACCGCCATACCCATTGTACTTTTACGAATTCATAGTACTCCAAATGAATCTAATTTTGCACCATTCATGGCAGTTACTGAAGCACCAATACTGATCCCTTACCAATTAGTTGACAATGTAAATATTAAAGATATTGCCCATGTACAAGAAGAGTATATAAAAGATTTATATAAATCTATGTCGCAATTTGACATGTTAAATGACAGAAAACATCATATTACATGAACAAACACTTTCATCCCAAATTCTTTACATACTTGTGATAAAGTATGACTTTGAGTAGATTGAGTATGAAAATCTTTGGAAGCACCTTATACAAGCCCTTACAAAGTTTTACAACATTCGCTGAAGCATTACTTAATAGATTTAAATAATGACATACATACACAAGTATCAATCGACAGACTAAAACCATATATAGAACCATCTGTACAAGAACGTAAAAATAGTGCCAAATTACAGGCAAAATCAAATAAATACATAGATAGTGAAAAAATGTTACTACCAGGACATCTGATGAAAATAGTACAAGCCGTAATACCAAATTGTACACATCTAAAGCAGGTAGACATGTCACATGGAAAAAAACAGAATGTGTACTATTATTTTAAGTTAAAAAAAAAAGAGAAGTTTACCAATTATAGTAGTAGGACAGAATCATACCAAAATTTTATTCACTCCATGTCTGAAGGGGGACTGTTTAGTAGGATTAGGTAGTAGTAACACCATATGGAAATAAACACTTTCCTTTTCACTAAGAGAGTGACAAAGAAAACTCTCTCTCTTTCTCTCTTCTCTATTACACATACTTCCTTTCCTTTCTTTTATTGTTCCTATCCTCGGTAACTGACAGAACCCGGACATAGCTTATATGGGTCAGTGAACATCATAAAAAAATCAACCAATGACAACACGTCCCGCCAAAATCAAATGGAAAACACAGATGTGTTAAGCCCAATAAAAAGAAGAAAAAGAACATGTGTGTAGCAGAAGTGGGAAACTGGTTCGATGTAGCAGTTTGAAACACAAGGGTTGGAGATTCATTGGATATGAGTCTGACCAGATGTGCAGCTCATGAAGAAAAAGAAGAAAGGCTGAATTCAACAAATTAATTTCTGTCTCAGCCAAAAACACGACTCAGTATGATCTCTCAAATCACAAAAGAACTAAGACGATAGTCACCCACTTTAACCACTGTAGCCAAATGGAGTCAACAATAAAATGTTACCATAGACAGTAAATCTGGCCTTTACTAATGTATTAGCCCAACCTTCATTGTAATATACCATAGATTCAAATTATAGTGGACATATTATTTGAACATATTCTATTAATTAACCAGTTTCAAACAAAATAAAAACTTTTTTTATTGAAAATTATTAATAAGAGGCAATATTCCAACTGAGTGGATACTAATTTAAAATAAAATTTATTTAAGATGAAATTTACAAAGATTTGAGCATTTATATTAAGTTATTAGAAATGTTATACTCTTCAAGAAATACACTTTCAAATAAAATCAAGCATTTTTCAGTTAAATATCTGCACCCATTTTGTGTCTCCTATGACATCCATATGTCAGGTATCAAGTAGTAAGTTTGCATGATAGTCCAAGTAGCAGATGAGTGTAACAGTCCAAGCAGACACACTCATTAAAATATATTACTATGTCTAGTCTATTTCCTGTCAAACAAAACTGTCTTCATAAGAAGAAACTGGGCTAAAAGAAAACATTTCAAGTCACCTCAACAATTTCTGGAATATAAAAATTTTTGATTTACACTTTATCTGCTTTCTTCTTTTCTTTTCCTTTTCCTTTGTAGACAAGTTGAGTATTTTTACAAGGCCAACTTTTCACCCTTTTCCACAGTCTCTTAAATGAATTCTTTTCTAATATTTAGACTCTTTCAAGAATGCTCTCAAACAGATTTCCTTTGTTCTAATTTTTTAAAGGAATTTTTAGCTTCCATGTGGATATTTGTTCAATTTTCAATTTTGGAAAAAGAAACTAAAATTTAAGCAATATCTAAAAAGATTACTATATGACAACATACAAGGTGATTATATAACCTTAAAAATCCCCCCCAAAATAGGAGACCATCTTATACTCCAGGTATAAAATGTGAACCTTAAATCCTGATGTTTATGGTAAATTGTTAGCATGGGAGATTTTTGATACATCCTTCTTTCAATGATGTTGAACAAAAACACAACTGAATGTGTGTTTCAACAAGCCATTTAAAGATCACATTCGAGAACAGTGGAAAAAGTGGATGGTTAGCAGGGAAAAGTCATTCAGGTTACCCTAATAGCCTACCAAAAACAAAACACCCACTGAGGTATTATAGATCGTGGTAGTTAAATGACACCAATCTCCCCAATGTTTCGAGTGAAAAGGAAGTATATGTTTACTGGATTTATCTAATAAATTCAATACAATAAAATTCTTAAAATATGATTGTCAGTGGAGATTGTCTTGAATATAGCCCAAAGTATACATTTTAACATGAAAATTTTGGAATTGTCTTATACACCTAGTCACCTTGTACACCATCATATACAGTACTGTATTTTTTTAATTCACATGCTATAGAGATTTTCTCATATAGCAAAAAATGTATCAATCAGTTATCTCTAGATTCACAGTTAAAAAGGAATTCTACTCTGTGTGAAATTGAAACAAAAAGAATTTATTTATATCAATTACTATGAAAAGAATAAGGGTATAGAGACTTGCTTAAAATATTCTTTTGGGTATCTAATAAATATTAAGAAAGAAAAAATGTTCCTAAGATAATGGAGGACTTAATATTAGTTTCTAAAGCAAAAAATGTCCTTGGTAGAGTGACAGTGAAGTTAATTTTTTGACCATTCAAAGTTAATAGGTCAAGATAGTAGCAGTTGAAAGAAGTGCCAAATGAAATATATGATAAACTTGTTGAAGATTGTACAGTCTTGTAAAATTATGGTTACAGTAAGTAATTTGTCTTGTATAATCAAGGAAAACTTGATTATAAAAGATCTCAAAAATCTGTTGTTAACTGGGGCAATAAATGTTTCGCTAATTTTAATGCTTCCAAAATGAAACTGCTCATTTTTAATTGTCTTAGAGAACCGTTTTTGCCTTCCATCAGAATGATTGATGCTGATTTCCATGAGAGTGACTCATCTTCTCAGGCTAACGTTTTCCACTGACATAAAGAGTGAAAGTTGATTCACTGTGTCATGCTAGATAATTTTTCTCTCCAGAATCTATCTTACACATTTATATGTCTCCCATTTATCCATGCATTGAATATTGATGGCATACCTGGTCAAGTGCTTCTGCTATGTGTTTTGAGAATCTTGATAAAATCCAAAGAAGAATTTGCAATGTTATTTTTCCTGACCTGACATCTCAACTTTAGTCACTTTCCCATCACTGTAACGTATCTTCTTGTGCTTTTTTCTATAAATACTTTCATTGTAATTGTTCTTATTAGCTTTCCTCTTTAGTACCTCAACTTTATGAACATAAGTGCAGTACTAGATTGGTGGCTAGGTCTCATCATTTTAAAATTGAAATTGCTAGAAATATCCATATGCTAACAATTTCTTCTCTCACACTTCTTGCTTTCCAGTCAATTTTGTTCTTCAAAAATTTAAATACAATGTCAATCATTATCTTTCATCTTCTTAATTCCTGTTCTTTTACTGTTCTTAATATTTTTCTCATATTTTTTCACACTCAGTAACTCCTTGCATCTTAGTGACTTTTTTGCCTTGCTTGGGTTGAAATGATTAAGAAAAAAAATTGATCTACCTGATTATAGTTTCAGATCAAAAAGTTCAAAATGATTTGTTTTAAAGTTTTTTGTGATTTATGGAATTATTGGTTGGTCACTTGGTATCTTGGAGTCCAGCATCCTCTTCTTGATTCACTACTGACAGTAACTTGATCTGATGACTTACATCTCACTTGACTGTCCATCATGTGATGAATGAATAGTAATTTAAGCCTGTTGACTGATTCCTTATATTTGCACTGGTAGGCTCACAAACCTTTCAAAATTGCTGCAAAATTTTTTAAAAATGTGCCCTCCAATTGGTTAAAAATAATCTGGAGAAGTTCTCTTCATAATCCTTTTTCCCAGAATATTCCTTTTTTTTATTATTCTGAACTAGATGCAGCATCACTACCAGAATCAGACTTAGAAATAAGGCTTATCAAAAATGTCCAATCCAAACATGTCATTGCTTGAAAATGTTTCTAGGTAGTAGAAAATTCGCAGAGGCTCGTATTTTTGCCATATAAATTTTTATCATGTTAAATCAACAAAATTTGAAAGTTTTGCTGACCTAATAATAAATAATAATTAAAAAAAACTATCAATGATACATATTAAAAAATGTTTAATGATGTATTTATATTTGTTATTACATTTTTATAAACATTTATTTTCTGTAATTTCAAAAAAATTTAATTAATCTATAATTACATTAATTTTTTTCCCATTTGTTCAGAAATTGCAATTGGTTATATTCTCTGCATATACAATTTAGGATTTTTGCACATATAAGTAATTCTATTGTTGTGTGTAACAAAGAATTTTGTCTTTTAAATAATTTTAAAAAAATATTCAAAGTTACCTGATTCAAATAAATTACCTGTGTGGTGTTGTACTCGGCTGCAATTCGATTTCTTTCTGATTCATACTACATATCAACCAGATGTGAACACCAAGAAAGCAAAAAACAAGATAAAAAGTCGTTTTCATGGGTTTCGAGTACCACATCCACTCCACAAAACAAATCCCTGCAATAAAAATACAATAACCAATCACAAATGTTTCTCCAAAGATGACCCTGGAAATCACCAGATTTGCTTAAAAGAAGCTCTTTGTAAACAAGTGCCACAGTAGCAGGCCAAAAGGCCACCTGATGACACACAGGTGCACAGTCGACATCACCATCATGATTGCCTATCTTGTCACTACCATGACCTCACCCAAACTTCATTAATCTCACCTAACTCTTCACATGCAGAATGTGGCCAACAGGCCAGCTTTGACTCTGCTTGTCTCCTGACACCACCACCATGATTTCTAACACCTCAACATTTTCATTATCCACTCCAGGCCTCCTTTGTCGTCATCAACAACAGAGATATTCTATTCCCAACCCACCAATGCATCCTCTGTATCAACAAAGTCAGATTCTTGGTTTCCCCTGACTCATCACACTCAAACCCTTGTATCAGCAAAGTCAAATTCATAGCTTTGCTAACCACTTCAGGCCTCCCTCACAGCCATCACCATAACCTTGGCAACCAACTACCATTGTATCTTACCAGGCCTTACCATGAATCAATGCATTACCATGACCTCAATCAATCAACCTGACAACACACCTTACTGGGCTTTACTATAAATCATCTCCACCAGCAACACCAGCCTCATCACATAACCACTGGCCCATCAAACACCTCACCAGTGTCGATTTTAATCATGACAAAAGGCATACATCGAACCTAACTTGACAACACTACACTTGACTTCACTAATCTGCTGCCAACTTATCTTCTAACCCCAACTGTGACCTTGACCAACCAACCCAAGAAATTGGACAACTCCTGGCCCTACTGAGAACACCTTTACACCTAATTGCTTCCCTTACCAATGGCAACTAAGGAACTACATATGAACAATTTTTGTCACCTTTCACACAACTATGCATAAATTCTGAAATTTGACAAATATATACTATTGAAAATTTTAATCCTTATTTGCTCCTTTTCTTTGCAACCATATGCTTGTTATAACAGTAGTCTACAAAATTCTGAGGAATAAATAAAGCACCTGGCATACCTTTAAATTTTTCTCCTCTTAATTCTTTTACTTTATAACAAATGTGCTACAGCATTGTAATGGATGAGGTTACTATTGGTTACCAGTTTGTAGTGGGAGGAGTTAGTATTTGTTACGGCGGAGGTGGAAAATTTAGAAAAGAAATGAATTCAACATGTGAAAGATTTTTATATATATTTATATAAAGAACAACATAGCGAAGAGAGAATGGTAATTATATTAAGGAAGAAAAAACAGCAAAGTTTAACCTTTGTGCCCACTATGGAGTGTCAAAAGGACATTTTTCCCTTGACACCACTATTATTTTAAATACTTTCACACTCTTGGCAATATTTGTTGTTTTAAAAAGCAATGACTATGTTATAGACAAGCGCATGGTTGCAAGAAAGAAATACAACAGTAGAAATAGATTTACGTGGTTTATTTCAACAGGAACGTGAGGGCTTGGGACAGCTACCTTGTGGTAAAGTTCATAAGCCGGTTTTCGGATCTGGTCGATCTCTCATAGTAGTTCACACATGTTGACGGTGGTTGACGCTCTCCTGCTGACAGCTGCTGAACGTGACCGGTCTCCTTTGTGGCCACCTGTTGACTGCCTGTTGAACTTCCCTGTGACCCCTTTTATAGCGTTTTTTTTATGGCTTAACAGGCTCGAGAAACGAAGCGAGTATAATTAGGAGGGAAGCATTTTTATTGGACGAAAAATAGAGCACTTTAAATATTATTTTATTTTTCGACCGGAACACGTGTGTCGGAAACATTTGTAAAGAAAGATGATGGTCATTTTGTGACGGGGCTTTGTCCCGTTCACATCCGGTTCTCGCTCTTGAGTATTTGCCTGTAAATCAGCCGAGATATGTCTTATTTTATTTTATAACAAGGCTCCCCCAGATCTCGGTCTCATTTACAGTGAGCGTTATTCGTGTATATTTGGGTGATTAATTCATGATAAAGTCTCTGAAGCGTGTGGGAAGTTTCGTGTTCTTCTTATTGGCATCTGTTTTGGTATGGGATTATTTGCTGAGTTATGTGTCCCCGAGGGATGTAGAAGAGAATGATCCTGGTGACTGTTACATGGTGGAGGCAGAGGGATCGTATTAGAAAGATGTGTTGGGCGTGGAGCCAGTCGTCGGATATGTGCACGGTGAATACAGATTGTATCACCATCATCGTTTTGCACCTGACACATCATATTGTTCGTTTTTATAATGGTGTAATTTCCTATCCAGGGCAGATGAGAGGATTGAGCTACAGTTGAGTGTGGCCGATGAAGTAAAACCTTGTCGCCTACTTGTATTGTTAGTCTCAAGTTTCTGGTCGGCTTCATCGTTGGCCAGGGTGACGTGGTGGTGAACCTGCTTTAGCAGGGCATTAATTTGCATTCCATATGCTCCAGGATCGTCGCTTGTGATTTCTTTTCTGTGTAGTGTAGGTAGGCCGATGTTGGGGTGACGGCCGGTAATGGCATAATGCGGGGAGACACCGGTGGCGCTGTTGGTCGTGGCATTCATAGACGAAACGACAGATTCTAAAACGTCTGTGCATTCACAGTTCCTGTCTTCGCATAACATATAAAGTGCGTTCTTCATCGTGCGATGTTGTCTCTCGATATTTCCTGAGCTTTGCGGGCGCCAAGGACAGTGAAGTTCTTGCGTGATTGACATCTGGTTACAGAATTGTCGATAGACTTCTCCAGTGAAGTGTGTGCCTCGATCAGAGGATACTATGCGTGGAATCTCTCTGTGTCGAAGGAAGAAATGGTACAATCCGCTGGTGGCGTCGATAGCACGGTCTCTCGCGCATGGTATGGCTGTAAAATGTCGGCTGAAGCTATCCAAGATGGTTAGGATGTAGCGTTTTCCCTTTGAGTTGGGCATTGTGACAAAGTCTATAAAGACGAGATCGAATGGTCTCTTTCCTCGTTTGCAGTGGCCAATGGGCCAGTGGGTACGTCTACCGTAGTTGCCCTTGCACTTAGCACACGTGTCGCAAGAATCGACATAGGCCTTGGTGTCGCAGTTTTTGAATTCCCACCAGTAGCTGGAAAGGAGTTCTCGCATACGGGTGACACCTGAGTGGTTGTTGCCTTCGTGTGCCTGGTAGAGGTATCTGGGTCGTAGTTTGTATGGTACAACCAATCTCGGAGAGTGTTTACTGTCTCTTATCATCAAAACGGAGGTGTCTGTTTCTAGAAAAAATTGGTGGAAATGTTTTTTGAAAAGCGTAGTTCGGTGGTCGTCAGGATCGATATGAGGTTCGCTTGGGGTGGGTGACTGGAGGGCGCTGATGATTTTTGCCAGGGCGTCGTCCTTCAGTTGTTCATCTGCGATGCCGAGGTGGTTGCAGATTCTCTCAGTGGGGATGGTGGTGGTGGAGTGATAGGCGAAAAATGCGTTGGTGACGCGCTTGTGGGTGCGGGCGTTTTGTGGTGTGTGAGTTTTGGGAATGAGCTGTAAATCGTTAAACTCGCCGAGGCACCAAGATGGGATGTATACGCGGAGGTCTGAACCGCTTACCTCGAATGTCCTGCCTGCCGGTGTAGGGTCGTTCGGGGCTTTCGTTTTCTTGTCTGCAGCCTCTGCTGAGCATGTCAGCCCATACATTTGATTCGCCTTCAACATATTCCAAGACGAATTTATAACATGAAATTTCTTCTTGCCATCGTCGTATTTTGGCATTATTGAACTCTCGTTGGTCCAGATATGTCAGCGATCTGTGGTCGGTGAAGATGACGAAGGGGCGGTTGCGAAGGAAATAATCAAATTTCAATATTGCCCACTTTATTGTATATGCCTCTCTTTCCGTCGTGGACCAGTTCTGTTCCGTGGAGTTGAATGTATGGGAAACGACCGCTATGATATCTTTCTTCCCGTTGTCGGCTTCTTGCATTAAGATACTTTCCACATGCGACGTCACTGGCGTCGGTAGTGAGTGTGAAAAGTTTGGAGAAATCTGGAAACGAGATGACGGGTGGCGAAGAGAGACGGTCCTTGATTTTTTTGAAGGCTCTGTCGGCATTTTGTGTCCAGACAAACGGTTTATTAACCTTGTTGAGTTCGTGTATGGGACCCATAAGTTTTGAAAACATATCTGACCTGATTTGTTCGTGAAGACGTGTCTCTAGGAATTGTCTGATCCACGCTAAACGGCCGATAAGGCTTTGTAATTCCTTTTTGATGTTGGAGGTTTCATTTCCCGATGGCACGAACGTATTCTGGATCAGCCTTGAATCCTTCGCTGTTTACTATGCGTCCGAGGAATTTTGCCTCTGATGCGAGGAAGGAACATTTATCGGGATTCAGCTTGAGTCCGAATTTCCGGAGGGCAGTAAAAAATTGTTCGAGGGAGAGTATGTACTCCCTAAATGTCCTAGCATGGACCAGGTTGTCGTCGATATAGGAGGAAATGTTGTCACGGGATGTGACCATGGCTAGTGCTTCTGCTATGCAACGGGAGAAGATTTGTCCGGCAGATGTAAGGCCGAAGGCCAGGCGCGTGTATTGATAGCATTGGTCCTTCCATGTAAATGCTGTTTTGTATCGGTCTCGCTTGTCGATTTGCCAGTAGCCGCTGCGTAGATCAAGGGTAGTAAAATATCTATTGCCTTTGCCGATTTTGTTGAACAAGTGGTCGATCCTTGGCATTGGGTAAGGGTCAAGATCGACTAAGACCTTGTTGAGAGTTCTTTTAAAGTTAGCAACGACACGAATCGATCCGTTTTTCTTGCGTACGGCAAATACAGGGCTATTGAAGCCTTTGGGGTCGCTGCAGTTTTCAATGATACCTTCATCAGCCATACGCTTAATTTCGGTATCTACGTCTGCTTCCAAGGCCTGGGCTATCGGGTGTTGTTTCTGGCTGCGAGACTGGCCGTTGGTTGGTATGCGGATGGGTCGGATGAATGTGCCTTTGCTCCTGCTTTCTGTGCCGATAATGTCAGCGTAGCGAATGAGTAAGTTTGCAGTGGCCTCTAGTTCGTCTCGGTTCGGGTGGTTTGGTAGCGATAGTCCCGTGTTATGTTTTAGCCAGGTTTTTGTTTTGATCCAGTGTCTGGATGTTGGGCTGTAGTTCCATAGTAGGCTGGTTTTGGATGATGTCAGCTTGGGCGCCATATGCTGGATCGTTGGTTGACGATGACGGTGATATGATTGCGGTTGTGTGTGTTGTATATCCTGAGGAAAGTGTGCGTCTGAATTCTATAGTCGCATTTTGGTTGTCGATTAGATAGGAATCGAGCGTGTTGTGACGTAGGATATTTTGGCCGATTAGGATTGGTGTGGTTTGGGTAGTTACCAGCACGTTAACCTTTTTGAATGTGGGTGAGTCTCGACTGCCGATGGTGATGTCGCAAATCAGTTCGCTGAGGGCGGTGGTGCTGCCGTTGATTCCTTTTACTACGACGTCGGAGCGGGTCATGAGTTTCTTGGCTTCTCTGAGTAACCGAGATATTGGTACGATGCAGGTGGAGCATCCAGAGTCTAGCATTGCTACGCCAGAGAAGGTGATGTCCCTGAAGTTGAAGGTGGACTGGACGAGCGGTGAATGGTGAGCGAGTCCTTGAAAGTTGAAGGTGTGATGGCTGACGTAGGGGCATGGCGAACGAGGCATCACATCTCGTCCTGCCCGAAGCGAAAATCCTGTTCCACATCATTTATGGCTTGTATATATTCGTTGCGGCGATATGGGCCTGTTGCATCCATGGTGGCAGGGGCGACCTCGGAGGTAGTTCTTGCACACGCTGATTCGTGGTGTGTGCTGATGTTTTCTGCGTGTCGGATGGTGGCCATGTTCAGGAGGGTTGGTGAGGCCCGTCTGCTGTCGGTTTGGTTGCCTGCTGGGTCGGAGTGGCGCGTTTCTTTGGTTTGACCGCTGTGGTTTCTGTGTGAAATACACAGTGTCGTGCGAAGTTGTGTCGTTGGATTTTACACCGTGATCAAGGTATATTTGAGCTTCGGAGGCTATGCCAATGGCTGAATAGTGGTTGTCCATTGTCTTGACGAGATGTGGGTAGAGATTTGAGTTCCAAATTTTCACCTTTTCGCTCATTAGCATACCACCGATGATGGAAATAAGTCCATCGACTGTTAAGTCTGTATTTTTGTCTTTTTTGTATTTGTTTTTTTATGTGGACGGCTGCCTCTCTAAGGGTGTTTTCGAGTCGACCCGCGAAGTCTGTTAATTTTTCGCCGTCTCGCTGTTTCAGGTCCCAGGCTTGACTGAGGTGTTGGAAGTTAGTCATCTGGCTTCCGTGGGCTCCTAATAAGTATTCCTTCAGTTGTTCGAAGGTGGATATGTCCTTTTTTGAGTCAACCATCTGCTGAAAGATACTTTAGTCCAGTAAATCTTTAGCAGACTTGACGAATTCGCATTCCAGACTGGGATAGGTGCTGAGTTCTGGCGTGACGTGGATTGTGTATGCTTTATTTAGGGCCGTGATGAATCGGTTCACGTCGTGTCCAGGGTGGAAAGTTTTCTCTAGATTCAATGTGTCGCGTATAGTTTGTTGGCGCATCATTAAGCTGTAATCGCCATTTGTTTGAGCGGTGGGAGGTGTTGAAGTGGTTTTTAGGGCAGTCAGCATGTCGTTTATGTCGGCTTGAATTTCCTGTATCGTGGCTTCGGAAGGCTGTGTTGGTCCCGTTTTCAAGTTGAATAGTAGTGTTTTCTGTTCCTTGATGAGAGTAAATAGTTCGGCTCGGGTGAAGCTCGTGTAGTCGGCCATATTTCTCTTGCTGTACGCTTCTGACACCAGTGTTATAGACAAGCGTATGGTTGCAAGAAAGAAATACAACAGTAGAAATAGATTTACGTGGTTTATTTCAACAGGAACGTGAGGGTTTGGGACAGCTACCTTGTGGTAAAGTTCATAAGCCGGCTTTTCGGATCTAGGTCGATCTCTCATAGTAGTTCACACATGTTGACGGTGGTTGACGCTCTCCTGCTGACAGCTGCTGAACGTGACAGGTCCTTTAGGCCACCTGTTGACTGCCTGTTGAACTTCCGTGTGACCCCTTTATAGCGTTTTTTATGGCTTAACAGGCTCGAAAAACGAAGCGAGTATAATTAGGAGGGAAGCATTTTTATTGGACGAAAAATAGAGCACTTTAAATATTATTTTATTTTTCGACCGGAACACGTGTGTCGGAAACATTTGTGAAGAAAGATAATGGTCATTTTGTGACGGGGCTTTGTCCCGTTCACATCCGGTTCTCGCTCTTGAGTATTTGCCTGTAAATCAGCCGAGATATGTCTTATTTTATTTTATAACAACTAGAATTTTAATAAAACCCAAACATAGGAAAGTGAATTTATTGACAAAAATATTAAACACTATTTATTTATTAGAGTGTTTATTTACAAGAATAATTTTATATTTACAACATTTTAAAAATGGGTACCAACTACTAATACAATGCAATGTTTTTCATTTAACAATTCTTTAAGAAATAAATAAGAAAATGATTTTTTTATTCTCAAATTTATAAAAATTTGCTAAATCATGAAAATATTCATTCTCTCAGCAATGTTTATTGAATTAAAAAATAATAGTGGGGCACCTGTGAGAATTGAATGCACTATACACATGAATTGGTTTCCAAGAGACAAGCTTTCAAACCACTGTGCTATGGAAGGTGCCTGGGTGTATATAAATAAATATACTTGCTTGTGAAAATATTCAATAATTTAAATGTGTCTAATACAAAGAAGAATCTGTGATGTTATCAGTCCTGATCTGGCATTGCAGTTTCAGTAACTTTCTAACCATCATAATATAGATTCTATAATTTCCCCCAGTGCCTTTTCTGATGATTTTTCCTTTTTTGTACTTTGGCTTTACAAATTTATGAGCAGTACCAGATCGGTAGCTAATATTACAGTTGAAATTGTTAGATGTAACCAAAAGGTCTATGCTAACAGTTTCTTCTATTGCATGTCTTGCTAGTAGAACTCTCTACTAGCTTCTTGCTATTCAACAAACTTCAAAAATTTAAATGTAATCTCAAACGTAATCTTCTGTCACCTTAATTTCAGTCCCTTTATTGTTCTTTCTCTTTAATAATGTTTTTTTTTTCATATCTTTTCACACTCAGTTTGTGTCTTAGTGACTTCGACATTTGTCTGGAATGAAATGATAAAAAGAAGATTATTGTTGGTAACATTTACTGAGATAATTTTCCTAAGATTGTTTATGTAAATAACTTTTATAACTGTGAAGACATAAAAGTACAAAATTGAAAATTTTCAGTTTAAATATAGTCAGGGCATAAAGTTTTCTAAAGTTTAAACATTGTCACTTTATAACATTTTTAGTACAGAACAGGTTTTAAATATTTTTGGAGTCAGTAATTAGCATTTTTTATAGTTTATATAAATATGATATCAGTTAATTTAGTAGTTTTATCTGACCTTGACTATATATATATATATACACACACACACAGACACAACATCCTACACATGTGCACATATGTACACATACAGGCATATACACACACACAAACATGCATACAAAGAAGTAAAATCAACCTATCACCAATAAAAAAGTGCATAAATTATTTTTTTAACTTAATATAAAAATAATGAAAATTGATAGACAATTGCTGATACCACCTGATAAGTAGACCAAACAATTAGACAAAGGTTCATCTATGAAACTCTGTAGTAGATGTGCTGAATATTACATCAATCAACTAAGTGACAAATTTTATATTTGTATTAATATTTTATATATATATATATATATATATATATATATATATATATATATATATATAGGATTAATAAGGGATAGATACACCAAAATTCATGAATTCTTAAGTTCCTTATATAAAATGGTGTAGTATTTGCATATAACCTATTCCCTTCGTCCTATAAGTTCATAGTATTTTTCAATAGATGTTATTTGAACATGTGATTTCATTTAACACATGAGTGAAATTTATGATATGCATATTCTGAAAGGTGACATTTTAATGCAATTTTTTATGATTGCTGTGTAGATTTTATGTTTTTACGTTAAAAGTGAAAATGGAGGAAAATAAGATGCATTTTTGTCATTTGATACTCTTTTATTTCCAAAAAGAAAAAAAAAATGAAAATCACTGTACAAACAGCAAAAAGGTTTGTACCATTTATGGAGATGGTACCAGAGTAGCTGAGAGTATTGTTTGTAAATGGGACGCTAGGTTCAGAAGTGGAAATTTTAATCTGGAAGATTGAGAATATTATGGCAGGCCTGCAGTCATTGATGATGATCAAATTGAAATAGTGATTAAAAATAGTACAGGTAATACTACATGGGATATTGCAGAGATACTCCCCCATATCTCATAGGAGCATTATAAGTTTATAATGAGCTCTCTAGCTGTGGCTGGCAACCAGTCTAGGAGAAAGACAACTCTGAATTGAAAACCATATGTACTATACAACCATGGAATGGATTATGGAATTCACAACTGACTTCAACTGCAGTTGATGAGGTAGGTAGGTATAATAGCAAGAAAGATAAAAGCATATACTTACCTGTCTCATCCAAAGTTTATGTGAAAGTGTCAGTGGAAACGTTATTCTAAATTGCAATTTATGTATCCAAAAGTAAAAAATAGAAAGTCAATATTTAGTTCATTGATAAGAGTAGTTCATATGAGAACCTGAGAAGAAATAATTTAGCAAAATGTTTTCTCACTAAGTCGCTTCTGATTACCTGTCATTCATATTGAACTTACTTCCTGTATCTTTCCAAAAGTGTATGCTTACTAGTATAGAATGAGAAAGAAAAGTTCATTGCAATATAGTTATTGGGTGCTAGTATGTAAACTAAGAGAGGAAGGGAATTGTGGGATTATTACACCTTGCTATCATAGAACTTTTCTTAATGCTCACTAGGTGGCATTGTATAAAACAATATAAAGGAAAATATACAAAGTTTTTTTCTTTCTCTCTCTCTCTCTCTCTCTCTCTCTCTCTCTCTCTTCAACTGCAGGATGTGATGAGGCAAAATGTGTCTTGTTTCTCCACAAAGAAGACTTCTTAGTCCTAACTGAGCCATGTTTCACATCACAAACAATACTCTTATTCAAAAAATCCTCATGCAACAGCAATAATATCTTCACTTCAATCTATCACATAAATATATACATCTCTCTCAATATATATATATATATATATATATATATATATATAATCTGAGGTACCTGACATTGCAAAGGTGTATTAATTTGGTTGTAATTTTATAACTCCACCCCCCTGTATACCTGTAGTCCCTGTCTAGAAATGTCTGCCTGCATCCCTGCTTGCATGCAGCATCTGTTGGTATACTAAGCTACTTTACCCCTCATCTTTTTTTTATATATCCTTCGAAAGTGTTTGATTGTTCTTAATAAAGGAGTCCATTGATAAAACTTTCTTGTGTGGTTGTTGCTCGGGGTTAAATTGTTTCAATGTTTTAGATGTTCAGTAAATTTCCTATGTCCACAATAACTTTCAAATAGTAAGGCATTGTTCCCAAATCTAATAATGAAACAAAAACAGGGATGAAAGAAATATCAGAACTTGATTCAACTGCGAGTGCAAATGCATGAACGCTTCCCTCCTTCTTTGCACGTTTACTGTAAAGCTGAGCTTAATAAGAGATTATTTGGGAATTTTTCCCTTTTAACACCTCAATAATCCTTCTCAAACAATCTTTGCATCAAATGTTGTTCGAATGACAATTTAGGATGGACTCATATGAAGAAACTATTGGCTATATGGCAAAAGCTGATATTGAACCTAGTTTGTTGCAGATTTCATCCACTTCACTGAAATAATCTAAACCAAAAATTCATGCAAGACAATTTTTGGGCCATATGTAATATACATGGCAAATTTAGAAAGCATCAGATGAAAAACCAGGGAGTTATGGAAAAAAAACATTCATTTTTAAACATTATCACGAATTGACCATTATTTTTTGGTATAGTTACACTTCGGCGCGATCCCGTCTCCACGGTTGATCCGCCCTGTGAAGTCATGTCACTATTCTGACTCGGCCCTGTTTAGGGACTATCGCCTTCGTCAAGTGTTACACTTTGGCGCAATCCCGCCTACGTTGGTTGATCCATCCTGTGAAGTCGTTCATTATTCTGACTCGGCCCTGTTTAGGAACTACTAAATAAAACCGATACAACGAATCTTCGATGCGACAATTCTCTCCCATCTGACAGTCGACCAGCTACCGCCGCCTGCCAATTTCAAAATTTCGTTTCGCCGATACAACCGGCACTTGATAAAACCCCTTTTTTTTTTTTTTTCATATGGACCCGACATAAAAATTAGTAAACATATTTCTAAAATTACATTTGTACATTTTGATAAATAAAATCGACGTTATTGTTTCTTAAACCTTTGCCTTTGTCCCTCATTGTCTTAGCTGTTCACACCTTTCTTCGTAAAATTTCAATTGGGGCGACATATATATATCGGCTCTGAACAATAAATGAGTTTTCATAATTCATCAAGGAAGATATAAAACCATTTTCCAAATTTGATTTTCGTCCACATGCCATCAAAAAATCACCACCTGAACAAACAAAATAATATGGAACACTCACAAAACAACACTCATTACCAAAAACAATGACTATTTTTACTTTAAATAGGCATCCATTTTACCAATTAGTTTCGCTTTATTTCATGGAGATTATAAATAGATGGGAACATTGTTATTAAATGAAAATTATAAATAAAATAAAATTTAAACCATGTTTAAAATAAATTTAAAAAAATAATAAAATTAATCCCAGCATGCGACAGGGACTGTTTCTACCGGAAATACGGAAATATTCACTCTCTTCGCCCAAGGGCTGTCATGTTGACGACACGTTTATAACTCTCCGCGATAGGACTTGTGATATTACAAAGTGACTTATTCCCTTCTATAACATGAACCTTATCACAATTGTAATGTAAAACACATACACTAATACACACGCATAAATAAAATTGTATGAAACTACCATACAGCTTACCATGTTTTTCTTATTGTTGTTTGTTTATTCTGATTTTCCTCGTGAACACAAGCTCCAACTTATGACTACATGGTGTGAGTGAATATATCGCAACAATCTGTTCGTAAAGAGAAATCGACTTATAAGTTGTATGGGCCAATGAAAAAATATCTATGTTGCACAAGTTACACCACATTTGCGCCAGAGCCAAAACAGGTAGGGTTCACTCAATCCGATTGTAACAAAACGGTTTATTAAAGATTTTCTGTTACAACACTAAACAGAGCAATAAAAGGATACATATATATATAAAGTGCGTCTATTTTGGCAGCATGTTTTCATTAAGACATGTCTCATTAAATAATTTAGACTAGTTTTGTTTACTTTTAATAGAATCCTCTCGTTAATTACGGACAAGTTTCTTCGTATACTTATTAAAGAAAGAAAGAAAATTACCATCATGTTATATATATATATATATATATATATATATATATATATATATATATATATATATATATATAAAAATTTTATATATATTACCAAGCGTTTTGTGCGTAAATGAATACAACTGGAATTGGAACTCGGCTTTTAGCATCCCGCTACCACCTTTTTTTATCAATATCAATTTTCGTACAAAAAGTGGATCACAGAGCTTATTCAGCTTAATGTATATTTTTCGAAAATCTCGACTTCTAATTGGTCCCTTAATATTTAGTAACATCGACCGAGTTCTTGACCTGACCAAAAAGATAATTCCCCCAAAATCTATCAAGCTTCCGTGAGCCTATCACGTGACCAAAGTTAGCAATAAAATATGAAACGTCTTTCATCTTCGACAGTGCGCCGATCGGAATCCTTTGAACTAGTCACACAGTTCCAGGCTTTACGTTAAAGTCCTTAACATGATTCCAGCCTGAGAGAACACTCATTCACACAGCAATATTTTATGACTAACAATCAACTCAAGTTTTCCACATTCAACTTAACACTTTTTCATACGCTTTCAATCTCAACATTAATTATTGCAATTAACATAAACACAGCTTATTAAGAACCATTTACCCAAACTAGAATATTCTCTTCGAACAAGTGAAAACAAATCAAAGAGCGACAATTCTGTAAACCTTAAAGTAAGTCGTAAACAATATTTCTCTATCTCAAATACAAACTTGAACTGTTTTTTTTTCTTAAATTACTATAATACCAAAACACACTTTCTCATTATTGTACAGACAATTTAACAAATTATAATCTATCAAACCAGAACTTTGATAACTTTTCATCTAAACATAAAAGGACGTTTGAACTTTTTAAACCCACCTCTTTACTCCAGTTGTTTTTGTATCTCTTGTTTATATAAATATTTTATCCATTGTTGTGTAAAAACTGTTGTTTTTCATGTTGTCCTTATTCTATGTTTGTTGAATACTGAAATTTAATATGAGAGGAAATTGTTAATTTCATCACGCAGCCTAATTTACTCAACAATTTTTTATTCATACAATTTAATTAATTAACACAACCTTCACAACTGATAACCCCGACGTTTCAAAAAAGAAAAAAAAAGGGTCACCACGACATCCGCGAGTTGGCATTGCAACAATATAAAAAAATTACGTTACTTAGTGTTAAGCAGAAATAACTCCAAGACTTGTGTGTATTAATATACGTGTTTTATTTTTGCCATCTTATCAGGAACTGCCACGCAGTTAAAAGCCCCTTAAGGCATTACAGATTTTGGGCCACTTATGTATATAAGTCAACCAACATCCCCCATACATACAAAAGTCTGAAGTGTTTATTTTATGTGAGTTGCCATTCACCATATCGGTTGGGTGTCTTGCCTGCAGTGACTCTCTTCAGACGTGGTTGTTTTTCAGTTATGTCTGGTTGTTGCTGTTTGGTGTTTTCTTCACTGCCGTTGTTGGTGATATCTTGTTTGCGGTTTGTTTCCATCATGTTGCTGTGTTTTGGTCTAGTGAGTCTTTTCCCATTTTCCAGTTCGATCATGTATCGTCGGTATTTAAACTTTTCTGTGACAACTGCCTTTTTCCAATATTGGTTCTTGCCATATGGCTGCACAGTCACCTGGTCGCCCTTTCTTAATTCTATCAGG
Source organism: Acanthosepion pharaonis (assembly GCA_903632075.3). Taxonomy (NCBI): domain Eukaryota; kingdom Metazoa; phylum Mollusca; class Cephalopoda; order Sepiida; family Sepiidae; genus Acanthosepion; species Acanthosepion pharaonis. The sequence goes on from CAHIKZ030001991.1 coordinate 298,406, forward strand.
TCATGGGCATTTTTGTCATAGTATTTCTTTTGATGTTGTTTTGCCTTTCGTATTTTAGTTTTTGTTTCTTCCGCATTAAATGGGGATAGAAATTTCTTCATCGTGGGCAGTACACTTCTCAATTGTCTTCCAAAGAATCTCTGGGGACATTCCTGTGGATTTTGATGGTGTGTTGGTGAATTCTAGTATGGCCAGACAAGGATCAATTATTACATTTTTTTATGATGCATTTTATTTGTTTTACAGCTGATTCTGCCATTCCATTGGAGTTTGGCATCTCTGGTGAGCAGGGATTCCATCTAAATCCGTATTTATGGGCCAGTTCTCTCATCATTTTGTTATCAAATTCAGGGCTCCCATCACTTACAACTTCTTCTGGGATGCCATATCTCATGAAGTGTTTCTTTATCAGCTTGATTGTGCAACCTGATGATGTTCCTTGGAGTCGATCAACCAAGGTATAATTGGAGAAATAATCCACACAGACTAGGTATTTCCTTCCATCCAGTGTCATGGTATCGAGGCCAATACGTTGGAATGGGTATTCCGGCACTGGTCTTGTGATTAGTGTCTCTTTGCTATTTCTTGCATATATCTATATATATATATGTAATATCTGCTACACTGTTCACAGTTGATATAACATTCCTGTAGTTTGTGTCTCATTCCAGACCAGAAGATTGTGTCTAGGGCAGTCTCATGTTACTTTCAACTGCTAAATGGCTTGTATGTGCCTTCTTCTTCATGCCATTTCTCATTGAGACAGGTACAAAGACTCTGTCTTTGTAAAATATTAGATCATCCTTTGTTGACAGGTAGTCTCTGAATTTATACAGGTGCTTCAACTGAGGTTCAAGGGCTTTATATCGCATTGGGAAGCCTTGTTTAATTAGTTTTATGAGCTTCTGTAGATCCCTATCTTCTTTGGTGGCACTGATTAGTCTGTCTCTGGTCTGTTCACTTACAGCAAGAAATTCTAATAGATTCACTTCACTGAAATTAAACTGGAACTTGTCATCCTCTACTGGGACTCGTGAAAGAGCATCGGCAATAATTATGTCACTGCCCTTTTTGTATGTTATTTTGTAATAAAAATTTTGTATTGAAAGCATAATTCTTAACAGTCTTTTTGGTACTTCGCTTAGAGGCTTGTTGCTGATTGCTTCTAATGGTTTGTGATCTGACTCTATTGTTGCATATCTTCCGTAACAATAGTCGCTAAACTTGTGTAGTCCAAACACAACTGCTCTCATCTCTTTTTCAATTGGTGCGTAGTTTTTTTTCATCGTCGTTCCACACCCTTGACGCGTATGACACTGGTTTCCCATTCTGTAGGAGGAGAGCTCCCACACCTACATCAGACATGTCAGTCTCTTTCTAAGTCGTAGTAAGCCAAGATAGGTGTGTTTGCTATAGCTTTCTTTATGTCTTCGAATGCTCTTTGTTGCACCTCCGCACATTGGAAAATCTGGTCCTTCCGTGTTAGCCTGTTTAAAGGTTCACATTTTGTCATCAGTGAGTGATCAAATTTTGAGAGGTATTTAACCATTCCTATGAAGTGCCTTAGATGATGCAGATCGCGAGGTGCTGGGAATTCTGTGATTGCCTGTATTTTTTCTTCATCAGGCTTCAAGCCTGTGTTAGTCAGTGTATGACCCATGTAGGTAGCTTCCTCTGCGATGAATTTGTATTTGTCAAGGTTAATTTTAATGTTTTTTTCTCTGCATCTCTGCAAGTATGCTCGCAAGTTCTGGTTGTGGTTATTGATGGCTTGGTCTGACTTGATTCCAAATCCCTCAACCAGACAGTCATCTTGGATAATGCTAACCCCGTTTATCCCTTGGAATTGTTCGATCATTTTTGTTTGGAATGCCTTGCTGGCTGGTGTGATACCCATGGAAAATATTTTGTATCGATAATTGCCCTGAGGCGTGCCGAAGGCGGTCAGTTCTCTTGCCTTGTCGTTCAGCTTGCAATGCCAGTATCCACTTCTTACGTCCAATTTACTAAATTTTATTGCGTTTTTATTTGCAAACCTGTGTGTGATGGATTCCAAGCTTGGTACCTGGCAGTGGTAATTGTTAATCAGTGCCTTGTTTAATGGTTTGGGGTCTAAACATATCCGAAGTTTTCCGCTGTGTTTTCTTTCAATAGCTGTTGAGCCATGAGCTCGGTCCTTCCAGTTTCTCAATTATATTGTCCCTCATCATTTTTTCTAGTTCCTGTTTAAATTGTTTTTCCAGTGCAAATGGGACACCTCTTATGGGTTGTTGTATAGGAACTGTGTCTGGCTCTATTTGGAGTGTTAATTCACCTTCAAATTCACCAACTCTCTCTTCAAAATCGTCTGGGTATTCTAGTAAAATCCCTTTGATGGAATCATCAATATCTAATTTTCTGATGTCTTTCTGGGCTTGTTCTTTGAGGACATTGCATTCTACAACTGAAACTGTCGAGTCAAACTGATCTAGGTTGAACCGTATTAAATTTAGCTTTTGGCAAAGACTACAGCTTAAAATTGGTTGTACCTTCTCATTCACAACCATGACTGAGGCTGTCACTTTTTTTCTGTTGACAGGGTTGATAAGTTCTACCCTCATTGTTCCTTCGGTTCTAACCCTTTTCCCTCCGTATACTGAAATATCAAGTTTCTTACCTTTTTTTAGTAAGTTCTCCATTTTGTTGTCCTTAACGAATGTTGCAGGAATTACATTTACAGTTGCTCTGGAATCTATCATGAATTTAATGGGCTTCCCGTTTAATTTTAAATTCGCATGAACCTTATGAATTGTCTCCCCTTCAACGTGAAAACATTCATTAACTTGTAGCGGGCGGTTGTTTTGAACGAGGTCACTTTGCTAACATTTTTGAAGACGTTTATATCTGACAGTGAAACAATATGGACGACAGAACGAGGATATAATGATATGTAGAGGTTTATTCTAAAAGGAAAAGGAAATGAAGATGGTCAGAAACGGTGAGGTGCTGAAGCTGCAGGAGTGAGCCGGAAGCTGCTGGGGGTGAGCCGGATGCTGCAGGGGTGAGCTGGATGATGTTTGCTGCAGGGTGCTGCAGGAGTGAGCCGTTTGCAGGAGTGAGCCGGATGCTGCTGGAGGCTGCAGGAGTGAGCTGGAAGCTGCAGGAGTGCTGAACTGCAGAAGTTTGCAATGCATGCATTGATGGTCGAGGTTTTTAGGGGTTGAAGCTGATGTGGGTTGTTGCCAGGATGATCTTTGTTGGTTGTTGAAGCTGAGTCGTTGCCGGGGGTGCCAACTTGACGTGTAGTTCATTTGTCATTGCCGGGGTGCCAACTTGTTGCAGCAGTTCGTGTTGCCAACGTTGTTTGTCATTGCCGGGATGCCAACTTGACGTGTTGGGAAGGAGAGAGAGAGAGAGAGTTCCCAACTATCGTCAAGTTGGCAGACAAAAAAAGTGGAGCGTAACTTAATACACAGCCCGTAGATCGGCGCCCCTTAAGGGGTTGCGTAGACGACCGTCGCGGCCGCCGACAGCCTCCCAAGAATCTTTTTTCTATAGTAAAATGCTACAATGTTTTAAAGATAACTATGGTCTAAAAACGACTAGAAGTATATTACAACTAGGTTTGTAATATAGCCTAACTAAAAGGGGATTTGCTAGTCCCTCTGACGTGTTAACAGTGTGTAAGGAGCATGAATGAGAGGTCAAGGTCGAAATGACTTGTTCCTCTGCAGGTTCAAGGATAGAAGGAGGAGGTAACTCCGACAAACTCTTTGCTCACTGTAGTTACCCTTGCAAATTCTTGATGTGGCAAAATGGTTTTTTCTTTTGCATCTAAAACATTCCTGACCATAAGCTGGACAGTTTCTTATTCATTTTACATGTCTTCTCTGACAATAAATGCAATCATATTGTTTTTTTTTCTCTTCCAGTTGCATTGATATCTTTCTCGTATGTGTCGTCCTCAACATTTAATTTGTCATATTTTTCAATTTTTTGCGACTGGATTTTACTTTGTTCTGCAGCTCTGCATTGGTCAATACACTGTGTCAGGGTTAAATCTGGTTCCCTCAGGAGAATTTCTCGCGTTTTTTTTATCGTATATTCCTTTTATTATTTGTAATTTTATCATATCGTTCTCAGTGACGTTCCATTCACAATCTTCAGAACTCGATTTCAAATTTAACAAATAGTCCTCAAAGCTTTCATTTTCACTTTGTTCTTTCCGTAGGAATTCCACTCTGTCTACAGTCAATGTTTTCATGGGTTTGCAGTAGTCTTTAAATGCTTCGATAACCATTTCGAATTTTTTTTTGTCGTCATTTTCAATCGTTCGTTTCTCCTTTCGCATTACTTAATTGTTAGGGTTTTGTATATTTGTTGGCCCTTTTTCCTAAAAGGTAAATAAACAAACTCCTTTTCTTCTTTTCAACATTTGCAGCTTTAGCGGTACTATCTCTACCTCCCTTCAAATTTCTGAAATCAAAAAAAAGGTTCACTTCTTCAAGCCACTCGTTAAAGGCTTTGTGCAAATTTCTTACTGTCCAGTCAAAACTTTGTGGTGGGTTGATTGACATCATTTTTGTTGTTTTAAACAAAGTAGTACTCATTCAGTTTATCGTCCAGTTCGTCCCTCTGACACCATGTTAAGCAGAAATAACTCCAAGACTTGTGTGTATTAATATACGTGTTTTATTTCTGCCATCTTATCAGGAACTGCCACGCAGTTAAAAGCCCCTTAAGGCATTACAGATATTGGGCCGCTTATGTATATAAGTCAACCAACACTTAGCACCCCGGATTGAAAATTACAGCCATTCAAGATCCAACTAAACTGTTATTCGATTCCCATTTAAGCGCGAAAAACCTAATCACTGGAAGAACACGTGCTACCAACGCTTCGAAGGAAATCACACACCAGTAATGGCGGAACAAAATATCTTCACAGAAGCTACTGTCACATTAAATTTGCCGGTATTTAATTGCAACGTGTAAGTTTGGTTCGCACAATTGAATGCAATATTTAATGCGAAACGCATTACTTCTCAATCTTCACGTTATGCCTACGTTGTTGAGAAATTACCAACAGAAAGTGCGGCGGAAGTCTCAGGTCTCTTAAACAAAATGTCTTCAGATAAACCGTATGACACGCTCAAAGAGGCAATTTTGCGTCGAGCAAGACATTCTGAAGAAAGAAAAATTCGCGACCTCTTTAATAATATCACTCTAGGATCAAACAAACCTTCACAACTGTTACGAAGAATGCGTACCTTACTAAGGAATAATGCTATGTCGGATAATGTCTTGTAACAACTATGGCTAGATAAACTCAATACAAATATGGTACAAATCCTCGCTTCCCTACCTGGTCATATAGCTCTACAGAAGCTGGCTGAAATAGCCGACAAAATCGCGGACAACGAACCAGCTACTTCTGTATATACTACTACCCAAAAAGACCATGTAATACCTTCTACTGATAATGATGAAATTCAGATACTCGCTAAAAAGATGGAACAACTTTCATTTCAAATGCAAGAAATCCAAAGAACGATGCGGCAACATACACGCAATTTTAATGACCAACCAGTTAATTCAGGCCGTTAGCACAGATATAGGTCACCGTCGAGCCGACGACGAGCATACAAAGACCCTATTTGTTGGTACCATGAAAAATTTGGAAACCAAGCCCGCAAATGTGAAGAGCCATGCAAATTTCGCAAAAGATTTTGTTCCAAGCAGGAAAACTCAAAATTTGGGAAACGATTTTCCCGGCAACAAGTAAAAACGGCGTTTGCTGCTGGGAAAAGTCAAGAAAATCGCCTATTCTATGTTAAAGACACTAATACCAGATTTTTCTTCTTATTAGGCACAGGCGCGCAGATAAGTGTCATCCTGCCTAAAAGAAAAATGTCAGCAAAACCAACGTCATATAAACTTCAAGCGGCAAACGGGTCGAATATTGACACATATGGTGAAGAGACTCTTACGTTAAACTTGGGTCTCCGAAGGAAGTTTACGTGGAAATTTACGATAACGCAAGTTAAGACCCTATATTTGGTGCAGATTTTCTTATGAATTTTGCACTCAGAGTTGACATGTCAAAACGTGCACTAGAAGATACGAATACGGAAATTTCAATTAAAGGTATTAGATCTTCGTTAACCACCGCTGGTATATCAACTGCTGTATCCGAAGCAAATGGACTCCAACACTTATTGCAGCAATATCCTGAAATATTAACACCCTTCAATTACAAGGAACCCATTCTAATAACGCGAAACACAATATTAGAACTGATGGACCCTCAGTTTACGCTAGCCCGAGACGATTGCATCCTGAGAAATATAAGATTGCTAAGGCGGAATTTCAGCATATACTGGAATTGGGAATCATTCGTCCATCGTCCAGTCCGTATGCAACCCCCTTACATATGGTCCCTAAAGCCGAGACAGGAAAGTGGCGACCTTGTGGCGACTTTCGTTTACTCAATGCATAAAAAGTCCCTGACAAATACCCTATTCCACACATCAAAGATTTCGCGATCACTTTGCAAGGAGCAAAGGTTTTTTTACACTAAAAACTATACAAAGCTATGACGAAAGTAAGTCTCCTCTCTTTTTGGTTCAACGTATTTAAAATTACTGCTACCGCATGCAATCGGTCAGCAGTCACACACATTTCATTAGCTTGTGCTTCACTCACACACATTAGTGTACAATACCGCTTCTTTTCCACACTCGCAACAAAATCCTTTCGAACAATCGAACTATTGGTCTCTTTATGGCCACAACAAAGAACATTGAATTTTAATATGTAAATACATCTATCTGCCTGTATAAATGTTATTGCCATATATAGCTTGGATTTATTCTTTTTCTGCGAAAATCATTTCTCCGCGTGGTTTATAATTTCGTGTTGCATTTGTGGGCACGCCACTCAGATTTTATTTTTCCACCTAAAATTCAGGTAGACTGACCCCACGCATCTCTCTCTAAACTTGTCGGTGTTGACGTCGAAGCTAGTCTGCTTTAGATTTGTTTCAATTAGAGAATATATAGCCGTCAGTCAGATCCAAATTAAGATTTGGGTTTGCTTTTTATTAAAGCGGATGTATGCGTGGAGCCTATGCGCAGAAAACGTATTTACGCAGTCTGCTTTGGGTCGTCAAGCGGTCCACATCAGGTTTGTGTAGAAAAATGTAAGAGGCACGACAGATATAATAACACTTTAATACAAAACGGAATAGCTGAAAGAATATAAATGACATACATGCTTTGTTCTCAGAAGGAGTTTTATACCGCTAAGTCATACACAAAATTATATACATATATTTACATTTGTTGCACAGAGAGAAACTATAACACATGTCTATACCACAAAAAAATGTGAACAGGAACAAAAAGGTAGGATCTTAATTCTAATAATTCCCAACAGGAATTGGAGCTGCCGGAGAATCTTTGTGTTTTTAGAGAAGTCATATTTGGGATTCCAGACTCGAGCGAGCCAGCTTTATCTGCTATCTAACTAACAGGAAACAGCGAGTTATTGGTTTTTTTTCCCAATATGAGGACTGCAGAGATTGTTTCTATATCTGGTGAAGATACCTTCTTCAAAGGAAAACGGCGCCATGATCTTGTAAGCTGCACCCCGTGCTAGCTGGCCAGCCCGGGCAAAACGGCCAGGTCGTGTACCTTGATTCCAGGTAGTTAACTGACAGGCTGACCACTTTCGTCATACTATGAAGTCACGTCACTAAGCGGCCGTCATATGACCTCACGTGACTTCATCTGGACAAAAGGGACATGGTTGCCTTTTGTATTCTTGCACCCCCAAAAAACACTTACGCACAGATAAACTGCATTCGGAGCTAGTATTTTTTCTCACTCAGTAGCCCCGAAGCTAGCATGAAACAAACTGTCACATTTGTGTGTTGACTTCAATATCCACTTTTTTATTTACATACGCTCTATCCTTGATATTGAAGACTTTAACCCATAAATATAGCATAGCTTAAAACTATATTTATCATATGTATATGTGTGTGTATGTGGGTGTGTCTGTGCAAACGCACTATTTCCAATATCGAGCAAACTTTCCTCATAAATATAGCAATTCTAAAAAAGAAAGTTTGTTTTCTAAACCTGTTCTATATGTGTTCAATTTTCTAAACGTATTCTATATGATCAATATTGCTTTATGCGGTCTTTCATCGGTGGCTACTGGCCATTTTAAAAGAACGATTAATCAAAGTGGTTCTGAGATTAAATTTTTTAAACAGATCTTTAAAGCTATTCCCAGGCATCATTTACCCTTTTCAAAGTCCTCTAAACCTTCAAAAGAAACCATTAGTCTCATGACAGTCGTATTTTCTTTAGGGCTTGCACCGAATGACAGGCATGGCATTCTATCGACATTAGCATCAGCATGTCTCTACTTGTTCAGTATGTACCACAGATTTTCTTTCTCTTATGTAGCTCAGTTTCGATGTGCATAATTTTGATTTTCAGTGTAGCTACTTTTTATTCATGCATTGATTGGTCTTTTATTTTTAACTGTTGTGCAGCGTTGTATTTTAGTTCTGCTGTTCTATAATGATATAAATTCTTGTAGTTATTGCAAAATGACATGAACACAAAAATAATGATGTCTACACTTACATATATGTAAACTTTTCTATTCGCAACATTTAAAAATCATATTATCTCTCTCTCTCTCTCTCTCTCTCTCTCTCTCTATATATATATATATATATATATATATATATATATATATATATATATGATTTACTTGTGTTTGGCATATCAAGAATATTGATTATGTTTACGTTCTAGATAGACGTGTTCATAATTTTGGTCACCTCCGAGTCACCTGCGTTTATATTTTTACAAATGGAGTCTTCTGATAATTGATTCCACTAATGGGGTTTTTGAAAAGAGAGAGGAAATATCTCAGTCTCTTTTATTCTCTTTGATCCAATATAGGGATTAGTCTATCCGTGATGCACAAACACTTTAATAAGACGGAAGGAAGGACTAATATAACGCAAAAAAAATAAATTCCAGAAATAAGTTAAACATGAAAACATGTCATATGCAAAACATGAGTACATATATATATCCTAATAAATATACAGTATATGTATATAACAAATTGTCCCACACGGCAAAATGTAATATATATATATATATATATATATATATATATATATATATATATATATAAACAAGCAGTATTTGGAGGGAATGAATAAAAAAGATCTTATTTGTAACGTTCCCAAGCGAAACACAGTACAACTTCACAAGATCTTTTCGGTTCCTTTTTTTTAAGCATCGGACTTTCGCATACGCTCGTGTAAAGCTATGCAGTAATTGACTATTCTTCCCAGCAGGCTGTCATGTAACTCTCAAGAGTCCCTTAAGACATCAGCACATTTTCTTCCTGTCAAAAGGGAGACAGTTGCTTTTTGTATCCCTACATTACACTGAGTACCCAGAGATTTATGATAAGTTTCAATAACAATTCTGGTTTACTTCCTCGAACGATTCTCATTGTTGTATGATAAACACGTAGCCTCCCATTACAATGTGTCATTTTATATTTCTATTGACACTCTAAAGATTAATTATCACCCACAGCGGGAATAAAGAATTAATAACGTATAATATAGTTTATTTTTTTCGGAGTGATATGTCTGGGAAATCCACTGTCCATGTTTTTTAGTTTGAGCAATAAATCACGTAACTATATAGGCCTCTCACGATCTGATGAGTAGTATTAACATCGATTCCAAGGTAACAATTATCAAGGTGACTCCTTGGTGTAACATATGACAAGAAAATTTAAGAGTTGTGGAGTTTTGCAGAAGTTAAAATTTTGCATGTCACGCTTATTTCCGTTACGCAAAATAGACATTACGTGAGGCTACCGCGGAACCAAAGAGAATCGCTCGCGGGAGCAAGAAAACCTTTCTGCTTCTTTTTTTTTTTTTTCTCTCACTAGACATTGATCACGAGGCTCGGCCTCTTTTTCATGGGTTCATCACTATAGTGTAGAAAGACGTCATATTAATCTCTCCCAAAATGCAGACTTCACAATAAGGACATATTTCATAATTCCGAAAAAATACTCAATACATTTCAGGTAAACACATTTTATACACCAAACACACTTGTACATTTCTTACTTATCATTTGTTTTTATTTTTTATAAGCTACTAGCAGTAGAGCCCGGCGTTGCCCGGGGATATAACAGTAAGAGATAGATCGAGTATCCACCATCATAAAGACTGAAAAATAAAATTGACAAAGATTATTGTTTAAGGTTGACGGACACGCATGTCTTAATTAGTTTTTTTTTTTTTTTTTTTTACGAATTGGTCAAACCCAAACTCAAACACAAAAATTGTTTTCAATCGTTATGAGTCTACTGATTGAATAGAATTTTATTATAAACAATTGTCTTGTAAATGGAATTTTTAAAGCATTCTGAATGTAAAAATAAAGAAAAAAGTTTGCAAGACAATAAGAAACACTACCTGCCAAAAAAAAAAAAATAAGTGAAGTTTTGTTTTATCGGCTGAAAAATATAGGAAATCCACTCCCATATTTAAAGTAACCCACACACACAAACAAACCGATGTGAGTTGTCCCCCTTCCATTTTCACGAATATTATATTTTTCCCATTTTTGGCGCTGTTAGAACCACCACAAGGTAATTTTATGTAGTCCTGTGAAGTTTTGTTGAAATCGGTTGAAAAATGTAGGAAATCCGATCCAATATATAAACGTTACACACACACACACACACACACACACACACACACACACACACACACACACACACACACACGCGTTTTATAATAAGTAAGATTTTCTGTGTAACTCACATGGTTCTGTTTTAGTTTCTGATTGTAGCCAGTCTCGTATGATTTGCCGTCCTCTCTAGATTTGCTTTCTACGAATGATAGGATTAATGGAAGTGGCAGACAGTAACATCACTTGTTACTTTCAGGCAGTATAACCATGTGTCTTTGACTGAATGTAGTTTAGGGAGTTACCTTTAAAAGCTGAAAAAAGGCATAATAAACGCATTTCTAAATAAAAAAAAGAATAACGTCCCGTTCAGTGAATAGTAAAGATATTGAATAGATTTATCACAAAACACATAATCATGAACATTTAACCTTCAACCTCTCCCAAAAGCATAAAATTAGATTTTACAAATTTCAAAGTTTAAAAAAAAATATTGCAAAAGGTATAAAATAAAATTTCTGATTTCTTAGATTTCCTCTGTATTGTATCTATCTATTCATGTACTTGAAAAAGATTACGAAACTGCGTCTATCACCCCATGGCAAGATATCATTTCATATTATTCTATAGTATATTCATATATATATGATAATGCAGAGAGAGTGACACACACACACACACACACACGGAGAGAGAGAGAGAGAGAGAGAGAGAGAGAGAGATACACGTGGAAACAAGATGTTGCAAGAAAAAGAAAGTATATTTTTAAAACATAAAAATGGGTAAAATTATTTTTATATATAAAAAAGAATTTGATTTGGAGGAAGTTGACAAGATGCTTTGTAGTAAAAGCAAATTTTGGCATGTGGAATACAAACCTTTCTTCTAAAGGATGTTGTAGTGGAGAGGGACGCAATGTGAAATGTACCGAGGGCCCCCAAATCGGTATGAGGTTAAAGACGTGAAATTTGACAGGTGAAACAAAAATGGACAACAGAACGAGGATATTTAAGATTAATACAAAGTTTATTTACAATATAGACCTGAGTGGCCGTGGGTTAAATTGAAAGGTGGTATGACTGGACGTGTCGATGGTTGGACTGGTCGTGTCGATGGTAGGAAGTCGAGATGTGGCTGTTCCGGTCGTGTCGACGGTCGGACTGAATGTGTCGGGCAGGAACGTATCGGCGACGGGAAGCTGGTCAGTAGTGAGCAGGAGCGTTATCGGCGACAGTAGCTGGTCAAAAATAGGAAGCTGGCATTGCGATGTGGTGCTGGAGTTGTGACGTTGTTCGTCAGATCTAGTGTCCGGTGCTGGCGTGGCGTATCTGCTGGTCGAGTCCGATGTCGAAACCTTCCGTAGTATTATAACCGTAGTATACGGGAGAAGTTATTTAAGTCTGGGCGACGTACAAGCAGCAAGTAGGGACAGTATGTCGGGAGTAGAAATGCACAAGAAGCCAGAAGTAAGAATTCAGTTGGCAGACAGAAAAAAAAAGTAAAAAAAAAAGGGAACGTAACTTAATACACAGCCCGTCCAAGCCTTTCTTCTTCGACCGAGATTTATTTTGTAAAAATACAAAATTGTGGTTGGCGAGAAGTCACCATCTTATATTAAGAGAGACCAACAACAACCACAGGTCTCGCAAAATACCAAAAATCTTGGGGAAAAAATAAGCTGAGATTTGATACGAAAAATGTTGTAGAAATAGCCAGGAAGTGTATTACAACTAGGTTCGTAACACAAAAGGAACTAAAAAGTCACTAGATCAATTGTAAAACTAAATTAAATTAAATTAAATTACATAGTGTGTAGCGGCTTTAAGCAAGTGGATGACAGAATGTGGTCTGGGGGAGGTGGCTAAAGGAAGGGACTTGTTGAGAGCTGCAAGGGATAGAGGGAGGTGGAGAGCCATGATCGCCTATGTCCTGAAAGGATACAGCACACAGAAAAAAGGTGTAGGGAACGCGATGAAAAGCTCAAGGTCGAAGCGTCCTATTCGTTCCTGTTTGGGAGTGGCCAAGGGCGGCCGCGACAATGTCATATGTTTCCTTCGTACTCTTTATTTAACTGATTAGTGATTACAATTTAGCAAACTCATTTCAATCAATTGTGGATTACTTGTGAAATATCTACTGGGCAATTGTATTAACCAGAGAAAAGAAAGTTCCTTGAAAATTAAAATTAAGTTCTAAAAGTCGCAGAATCGTTGGAAATTGCAACTTGTAGCCCTATCACAACTGGTTTGAAGAACACTCAAAAATGTTTAGGGGCATAAAACTATTTAATTATTAGATTGTTTATTTATAAGAATAATTTTATAAATTTTTGAATAAAAAGATTTATTTCTAAATTATTTCTTTATAAATGATAAAACTTTATAAAATGGTAAATAATAACTATCTCATTGTACTTGGTTCATATATATTTTATAATCTTATAAAACAAAACACACATTTCCGATGGTGTCTCGTTAGTATATAATAATAGCGATGTCAACAGAAAAAACGTCCTTTTGAAATACCGCTTTTTTGCGGGCACGAAGGTTAAACTTTGCCGAATACTTGACAGTTTCTTCATAGAGGAAGAAGAGACTTAAAGCGGCAAAGGTATGATTCTACCGAAGAATGCTGAGATTACCATAGACAGAACATCTGAGAAACGAGAAAGTTTTAAGGAAAATAGGAAGTACAATGAAAATGATACATACAACCAAAAAGAAACCGCTGTAATTTCTGGGACACATAGTGAGGAAAGAGGGTCTGAAAAAACAAGACTATTAAAGAAAATAGCAGACGTTTTGTTTGGGATTTGCGTTAAAACAAACGTTAGATTAAAAGTAAGTGTTTATGGATGCATGTGAGATGAACGTGAAAGAACCTCTCTGATACTATGTTCAAGTTTATCAATTAGTTTCAAGAGGCACAGAATAAGAACTTGATTTTGAACAACTTAAAAAGAAAAAAAAAACACAGTTCAGTGATGTCCTAAACAGTAGATTCCTCCGTCCATATTGTATTTAGAAATGTGAAAAAGTCCCAACCTCAGGGTTGAAATGTCAGACCACCAGGGAACATCTCTTATGCAAACAAATCTTACGACCCGTTAGATTTGAACGGGATTTTTGAAGCTTTTTTCTTGAAAAGTATTCTGGCTAATAAATCACATCAATCCGAATGAATAGGTCTTTACTTTATGTAAACAACTTAATCTCAAAGGTTTAGATAGATAGATAGATAGATAGATAGATAGATAGATAGATAGATAGATAGATAGATATTTGAACCGAGGAAGTCATTTATTACTTATTATCTTCGACCTGTTTGGAGATTATTTGAAAAACAGACAATAAGTCTTACGAAATCAACATTTTGAGCCAAATGGAGTTAAGGACAATCTGAGTGTTGAGATGATTTCAATCTGAGTGATATAAAAGCCAGAATATAAGTGTAGTGGGTACCACGTGCGGGATTCAAGTTGTGGCGGCACTACGTTTATATTAACGATACTTCCAACGAAAAGGATTCAAGTAATAATAACAACAACATCAACTTGATAACCAACAAATATATATTGAATAAAATACAACAAGCATGAAATAATTTGTCATTCACATAGTAGATTAAAGAGAAAGAAGTTGTTCCCCTTTAACTGTAGATTGATTTGTAATTAATTGTTCGAAGAAAGTTCTCTTGTTGCTTGGTATGTGTTGTGAATAAACTGGTTTGAATCAACAAAGTTCTGGTTCATTGTACTTGGCAAAAGTTACAGAGAGGAAATGTAAGTTTGTAGTTACGAAATTCTGTGTTTGTGTTTGCGTTGAGCAAGATCGTGGATTTGTGTTGACGGCTTGAATTTTACGGGATCTTACTGGCGACTTGCGAAAAGTCGCCCCTTTTAGGAAAAAATGTAGGCTCCCACGGAACCGCGAGAAACCTCGATCTTACATTAAAAATATGTGATTGGTTAAAAATTAACCAATCACTACACTCGTACTGAACAGAATAGGTAAGTATGCTCAAAACCAAAAGATTCAAAGAAACGACTGCGATGGCTAAATTGTCCTATACAAAGGTAGTAGTAGTTTATTAGCCAATCGCTGGCGAATAATATGTGGGTGTGGAAAACATATTAGGTTGCTGCAAAAATAATGTCGTTTTTTGACGTTCAACTTCAAAAGATCATAACTCCTTTCATAATAAACTTTATTAATCGAAATAAGAACCATTAGAATCGACACATTTTTGCCAACGAGAAACAAGTTTATTTATCCCATTAGCATAGAAATCCGGAGTTCTGGAAGTGATGAAGTCATTGAAGGCCGATTCGGCATCATCTCGGCTTTTGAAGCATTTTTCGCGCAGGAAGTTGTCGAGATGCTTGAAAAAGTGATAATCGGTGGGCGAGAGGTCCGGTGAATATGGCGGATGAGGCAGAGTCTCGTAGCCCAATTCGTTCAGCTTCTGCAGGGTCAGTTGAGCAACATGCGGACGAGCGTTGTCATGGAGGAGAATTGGTCCCTTCATATTGACCAATCTCGGGCACATACGTTGGAGCTTCTGGTGCATTTCGTCAATTTGTCGGCAGTACTTCTCCGCCGTAATCGTTTCGCCCGGATTCAAGAAGCTGTGATGGATGAGACCGGCCGCAGACCACCAAACAGTCACCATAAACTTTTTTTGGTGCAATTTCGGCTTCGGGAAGTGTTGTGGAGCTTCTCCGGCATCCAACCACTGTGCGAACGTCGCCGGTTGTCGTAGAGGATCCACTTCTCATCACACGTCACAATCCGTTCGAGAAATGGGTCGTTTTGTTGCGCAGAAGGAGCGTAGAAGACACCTCAAAACGACGATTTTTTTTGATTATCGTTCAATTCATGCGGCACCCATTTATCCAACTTTTTTGACTTCCCTATTTGCTTTAAATGGCGAACGACTGTTGAGTGGTCGACCTCGAGTTCAACAGTAACTTCTCGTGTGGTTTTGCGAGGATCGGATTCAATTAAGGCTTTCAAATGTTCGTTATCAACCGCAGTCGGCCGGCTGCGACCGTCTTCATCTTCGAGGCTCTCGTCACCATTGCGAAATTTCTTGAACCACCGTTGTGCCACACTTCGTTAGTGGTTCCTGGGCCAAACGCATTATTGATATCACGAGCTGTCTCGGCAGCTTTTCGGCCTAGTTTGAACTGGAACAAGAAAATCGTGCGGATTTGAATTTTGTCAATGCTGTCGAAAAGCCTGCAAAAAATGAATGAAGAGATTGAGAACGGTAACGAATAACACGATTCGATAGAGCGAAAAACGCGCTTCAAAATGATATATAACATGGCTATATATATCAATGAATTAATTCAGAAATCATATATAAAAGTAACATATGTGAGAAAACGACATTATTTTTGCACCAACCTAATAGCAAATCGCTATATAACCAATGAGTCACAACCCGTTAAAGAAGAACACGCAGCAGGATCAATCCGTTCACACGTTGTCAAATCAAACACAACTTTCCATCAAAATCTGTAACAAGCTATTCAGTACCAGAAATACAAACTTATATTTACACATACACGTTCAATGTTCTATATTCATTTAACAACCTCAAAGTAGTTCAAAACAGAAATTTTTCATTCCATTCTCAATACCATTGATTGCTCGTCCGTCAGTAATAATGTACATTGAATATTTTGCCATAAAAGTTGGAGAGGCATAATCGCTTTCGTGCTGAAAGGACTTGGCGCATAAAAGATCCCTCTTCAGTCTTCATAATATTTATTGTTCTTTGAAGCAGCGTTTCTCTTTCATTCGCATATATCGTATTTCACGTGATACAATACAATACTTTGTTGTTCCATGCATGCAAACAACGAACATTGTTTACCGATTAAAGTAAGAGAAGGTGAATAACTTTATACCGGGCAAATTGTTTCTCATACAACACACATCATTGGTAATAGTAAAAATTAACTTATTTCAACAAGTCAAGCAAATTAAACATGATATGTGGATTAAATTACTACACGCAGAAGTCAATTATTAGACTCGAGTACAGTGAGTGGGCCGCAGCATGGGGATGAAAGACGATAGTCTTTCAAAGAACCTTGTCCATAAAATAAGTAAATAATAAAATTTAATTGTAGTGTCAAAAAATAATTATAACAATTATAATTATCATGAATTCACTCATTCTAAACCAATGAAAATCGACCTAGCTTTTTTATACACACAAGCATGTGTCATTCTCACTTTTGGACAAGCAGTTCACACGGGCAGATCGTTAACACGTGCGTCAACAAAAATTTCATCTCCTTTCCCTTATTCAGGCCATAATAGCAACATTCATCTGTTAGCACTCAGCAAAAATTCGAGTTAATGAAACCCCAGTCACTTGTATTTTTCAATCTAAATTATCTAAATTACACACATCAATGAAAATAACACACAAGAAAGACTGTATGCACTTTGCTTTTCTTTTTTTTTTTTTAAGCATTATGCCCCGAGCAAGGCGTGTTGATAGGGTTTGGCATGCCGGCCTTCTTCGTAAGCTCCAGGGTTATGGTATTACAGGTCGATTGTTTGATCTAATACAATCATTCCTGTCAAACCGTGAATTGAAGGTCGTTCTCAACGGATTCTTCTCCAGTTCCTATCTCATCCTTGGCCCCACTCTATTCCTTATTTTCATCAACGACCTTCCTGACGCCGTAGATTCCCAAGTTGGCATCTACGCGGACGACACTACAATTTACTCCTGCCTCAAAAACAAATCTAGTGTCGGTGACAAAACTAACCTGGCCGTGCGTCTTGAAATGGACCTCCAATCGGTTGTTAATTGGGGCAAGAATTGGCTGGTCAACTTTAACGCCTCAAAAACTAAACTACTCTCTATTAATCACCATAGAGATCCTTCCCTGCACCCCATTAGAATGTCTTATAGTCAACTTCTTGTGAGCAACTCCCTGCGTTTGCTCTGTCTAACGTTGACTGCTGACCTGAGATGGAACAAATACATTCAATTGCTTCTTCCACCGCGAGGAAAGTTGGCTTTCTGTGCCGCGCCAGGAAATTTTCCTCCCCGGAATCGATACTTCAAATATACAAATCAACCATTCGCCCTTGCATGGAGTATTGCTGCCATATATGGTCTGGGGCACCTTCTGTTTACCTCTGAGTTCTTGACAAAATCCAGAGACGGATATGTAATATAATTGGCCCTGATCTGGCGTCTCGTCTACAGTCAGTCTCTCACAGACGCGCCGTCGCCTTTCTCTGTCTTTTCTGCAAATACTTTCATTGTAATTGCTCCGATGAGCTGCTTTCACTGGTTCCCAGACTCCATGAATTCAAGCGCCCTACGAGGCTGGCATCCCGCTCGCACCCTTACACTGTAGAAACTTTTAAATGTAGCCGTCTCTTCTACTCCAATAGCTTCATACCTCGCACCTCTCGCCTGTGGAACACCCTTCCCAATTACTGTTTCCCTGAGAGCTATAATCTCCAACTATTCAAATGTAATGTCAATCGACACCTCCAGTTATCTTGATCTACCCACTATCCCTCTCCTCGTCCTTTCTTCTATCACTCCTATCTGCTCTTGCTCCAAATCTTCTGCAACCCCCTGCATCCTAGTGGCTTCACTTATTCTTTATCTCATCCTTCTGTCGTATTCCGATCCATATTTGATCTACATTTGACCTCAAACTCACAATTTTACTCACTATTACTGTTTCTCCTGTCTCCAATACCATATAACCACCAGATATAAATAACACTTATTTCATTTTTTTATTGTCTTGCTTTTCATTTTTACGAATATTTTTGTATATATAAATGTTAGGGAGGATTATAATTATTTACTCAGAGGTATAACTCCCCTACACCCTCCTGTTAGAAAAAGTAGACTCTAGTCGACGGAGAACTTGGGACACATTGAAGAGATGCAAATATTCTTTGAATTAAAAACAATCATTTGTCTTTAAGCATTGCCAGTTGGAAACAGGCAGAGGACATGGAGGCACATGATCTGTCAAGTAAAAACTCTCTTATTGAAGGACATACTTCTCCAGTACAGCTGTAGACGTGACAGTCTGCAGCACATGAAAAATATTTTTAAATTTTCATTATGGAGCCAAGCTATGTCTTAAAATATTTGCGGTATATAGGATGCACCAATAAATACATTATATAAATTGATCTGCGTCTTATATGCGCAGTTGTCTTAACTTTGCATATAAGACGCAGATCAGAGCAAACTTTTAGCCTAAACATTCACTGCTATATTTTTGCCCCAGTCAGTCACTTTTACCTAGGTCGACATCATAATAATATTTATTCACACAAAAACATTATTAACATTTCTTCTTTTGTTTTTCGTTTTCAATCGGATATATTGCATTATGTGTGTTTTCCAAGTCAGACGACCTCAAACAGAACTTTTCGCAGAATATTTGCAGAGCCAAACAACGCAGACTTCTGAAGTAATGGGATACTAGGATTTATTCAGATTTTCTCAATGTAGGTCCAGTGACAACAGGAACAATAGTGGTCTGAATGTCTCACATTCTGACAACCTCAACCCAGAGGTCAGCGTACATTTTAAGTTTGCCAATTTCATTGACTATGATATTTTTTCATCGACGATTATTTATGGGTTGATGGCCTCAAAGTTGCGGTTTGTTTGAATGTTGAAATCTCTTGACTTGGTCCTTTTCGATCACCTTCTCTGGTTTGTGGCGGTATCATTTCTGTTCGACTTCTTACATAGTCACCAATGCAGATGAGAGATCAATTTATCTTGGCATTCTGAGCAAGCATTCCACATGTGTTAATGATGTAGGTGACATTTTCTATCTCTATGCTACACAGCCTGCATTTGTCCGAAGCCATTTGCCGGCCAGAATTAGTATTCAGGACTTGGTATTGGGCGGCTACCAGTAGACATTTATTCTTATGTTTCAGCTCAATTTCGTCAGACGATCCCACGAGTCTTTTGTTTTAATGCTTTTGGTGTTGTGGAGGTTGTGTTAATGGATTAAATTATATTGATCAAAAATTGTTGAGTAAATTAGTAAATATCAATTTTCGTACAAAAAGTGGATCACAGAGCTTATTCAGCTTAATGTATATTTTCAGAAATCTCAACTTCTAATTGGTCACTTAATATTTAATAACATCGACCTAGTTCTTGAACTAATCAGAAAGATAATCCCCCCCAAATCTATCAAGCTTCTGTGAGCCTATCACATGACCAAAGTTAGCAATAAAATATGAAACGTCTTTCATCTTCGACAGTGCGCCGATCGGAATCCTTTGAACTAGTCACACAGTTCCAGGCTTTACGTTAAAGTCCTTAACATGATTCCAGCCTGAGAGAACACTCATTCACACAGCAATATTTTATGACAAACAATCAACTCAAGTTTTCCACATTCAACTTAACACTTTTTTTCAATACCTTTCAATCTCAACATTAATTATTGCAATTAACATAAACACAGCTTATTAAAACCATTTACCCAAACTAGAATATTCTCTTCGAACAAGTGAAAACAAATCAAAGAGCGACAATTCTGTAAACCTTAAAGTAAGTCGTAAACAACATTTCTCTATTTCAAATACAAACTTGAACTGTTTATTTTTTTCTTAAATTACAATAATACCCAAACACACTTTCTCATTATTGTAAAGACCATTTAACAAATTATAATCTATCAAACCAGAACTTCGATAACCTTTCATCTAAACATAAAAGGACGTTCGAACTTTTTAAAACCACCTCTTTACTCCAGTTGTTTTTGTATCTCATGTTTATATAAATATTTTATTCATTGTTGTGCAATAACTGTTGTTTCTCATGTTGTCCTTATTCTATGTTAATTGTTAATTTCATCACGCAGCCTAATTTACTCAACAATTTTTGATCAATATAATTTAATCCATTAACACAACCTCCACAATATTCACTCACTACACACTCTTCAATGTTATGTCCTCTACTTCCTTTTTTGAAGAAAGTATAATCATATCACATTTAACTTTTGGTGCAGGGCACCAATTAAAAAAAAAACCCTAAAACACTGTTTATATTGTTCGGACTATCATGCTCGTCTTTTTGCCATATTTTCACAACGTTTCGGCTGTTGTACGCTCCGGACTTCTTCAGGTGGTTGGAATGTCGAACTTAACCCTTTATTTCGCTTGCTGGGGTAGACTGTTCTAGTTTCATGTGCCATGTCTAATGGATGTCAGTTATCAGTTATCTCCTGTTAATTCTCCTCCACCGCTTTAACCAGGTATTGAACTCACACTCTTTGGGTTCTGTCAATGGATCTAACTAACGCCTTTATCCACTGTGCCATGTGTCCTTCCGGCAACAAAGATGAGGATGATAGTCCGAACGATGTAAATAGTGTACATAATACCTCATCTCAGAAATACAGACAGACATAAAACACTGTTCTGGTCTTTCTGTTCAGAGTTTGTGACTCCACCTTTGTCCATTCAGACACTCTTCCACTATACCTCACCACAGATACAGCCCAGGTATTAATGGCAGTTATAAAATTACGGGCATTCACTTGAACTTCAGAAGAAGGGGTAACCTTTATTATTACCGGTACTGTAAAAAGAATTACCATAACAAAATATTGGCGATGTTCGTCGGTACCAGCTAATTTTTCACGCCTAAATACGCTTCAACACACTCCTATGATTAACATAAAGACTACAGGAAAAAGAGACGTAACTGAAACAAAATACCGATATGGGAAACATAAGGCCGCAGAGATACAAAATTGCCAAAGAAACACTGGTGAAGGATTGGTTGTTTAGTCTATTCAGCTACACTAATTTCTTTTTTAAAGTGTTTTTGCAATATTTTATAATATTTATAGCTTTCTGTAAAACATGACATGCTTAAATACACTGAGCGTGTCTAATGCACTTGCGTGTCTATTACGCCGTTACTTAACGTAGTAATTGAAGCGATGTTTATCTTTCATGGTTTAAAAATGTAGAGGAAGGCTTAATGCATAGTGTTCTTGATGAAGATCATTGAAGGGACAAAACGCGAAGATTACACCACGGTCAGTTGATTCTTAATTGACGATATTTTGATCACATTTTTCGTTGGTTGGTTGTTTTTGCTTAGCGGCATATCAACATTTATTGGTTATTTAATGCCGAAATTTAAATATTTTTGAACGCAATTTTATTTTATATACGTTGCAGATAAAAACGATTTTAGTGATACTAAATAGTCTTACTAATTAAACAATAACTAAGGGGAGAAGAGGTGGATTCATACCTTTCCGAGGGATATTTGCGTGTAAGTGAATATAACGAACCCAACGGGAATTCGAACGACTCTCCGATTAACAATTTCTAGCTATTACACCACCCGCACATCCAAGCTTACAGCGCCAAGCGGTCACCCAACTAGGTACTGACCAGGTTCAACGTTGTTTAACTTCGGTGATCGTATGGGAACCAGTATTTCACCGTGATGTGACCGTAAGACACATTTTCCGTTTTTGTTGTAGTAAAGAGGTTGAAACGACAATCAAAATCTGTTTCTGATTTACAAATACATTTCACCAGACACGTCGACCGGATGCGAGCACTAAGAAAGCAAAACACAAAATAAAAATTCATCTTCCTCGCAGGGTCTCCGAGCATCACATGCGGTCCACAAAACAGATGCCCGCAAAAATCCAAAAATGCAGTAGCCAATTACAAACATTACCCCCCCCCTCCAAGAGGCCGTCCTTGGGAGCCTTCACCTGTTGAACCAAAGATATAAAATCGGCACTACTCACCAACGTCAGGCAGTTCGGCTTCAACACACGACCGCCAGATAATCAAACATCATTGGTGTCGATTTCGACCCAGAAGAAAGGCGTACGTCACCTCCCCCTCCCCAAATGACACTCACTTGCCTTCACCAATCTGCTCCAGGCCTCTCTCTCCTCACACCAACTGTGACCTCGGGCAACCAACTCTCGACCTTATCCACAATACTCTTATAATCACTTTCCTTATCAACGGAAAGTAAAGAACCACATACGAGCAATGTTTGTCTCCTTTTACACAACCATGTACATATTCTGAATTTTGACTAATACACATCGTTGAAATCTTCACGCAGATACTTTGGTATTGATGATTTGGTTAGCAACTCGAATCAGGTAGAAATATTCCTTTTATATGTTTTTAGGTTGGCTCTAGACGGGTTCATCTTCCCAAAATGTAATTTGATATTCCCAAAAAATAGAGATTGAAATTTTTGGTTTAATTCAGTGATTGGTTCAATAATTAGGAAGTAAATCGCGTCCACATACGTTTGTTCTCGGGATCCTATACTTCCTCGAAAAATAATGAAAAGTTTTATTTGTAACATGGCGATGTCTTTATTTCTGATGTACCTAAACTTATTGTACAGAAAATCGTAACCAAAAATATAAATTTATACTAATTGAATATTGTTTATCATGGGAGGTGATTAGTCACTATAGTTTTCGGGTTAACATTTATTATGTGCCGCGCTCTGTCACCAGAACTCCGTTTTCATAGAGGGCAATCTTCTGGTAGGCGCTGGTAAGACAAAATGTGCCCCAGGACTTGTGAGTAAAGACAACTTTTGTAACATCCACTGGCTTTCTTTTCGGGGATGGAGTGAAGTTATATAACACATTTCTATACTTTGTTAGCGCTTTCTAGAAAATAAAAACTTAATTTACGTTCTTCCCACTTCTTTCTTAGCGTTTTTATCTTTTTATTATAAATGTTTGGTTAATTATTTACTTTCTACTGCCTGATACCACCAAGGTCACACAATATATTTGCTACCCCAACATAGGCTTTAAGAATTACAATAAATATCAAATGTTTGTTACAAACTTGTAAAATTCATAATATTCAACAATTCATTTTTTCCTTCCTTGTAGCAAATAACACGATCTTCATTGTGAACATTTTAGAAATCTTAATTGTGATATCAATCTTGATGTACCAATTAAGTACAGACATTTAGTAAAAATTAAATTTTTCATGGTGTCAGTTTTATTCTTATCAAATTAATGGTTTAATTTTAAATGAATATTTATCGGAGCTGTTGCACTGGATGTTACATGAATTTTAAAGATAACGATTTGCTTTAAAAAAAATCCATTCTCATTCGAATGACTGCGTTAAAAAAACAAAAACAAAAAGAAACTAAAATAACAGGTTGATTGATTTCTTAGTGGAAAATGTTTACATTAATCGGCAAAAAAGGGGAGGTAATTTTGTAGATAAGTTGCTATATAATATATATATACACGCGCGCGCACGCACACACACAAGAGAAACTATTAGGGATTCAGTAGGTAAATCTTTAAAGATAATGAAGAGACGAGCACTTGGAAAATAATGTTGCTTACATAGGTCACCATGAATACAAGTTGACATTCATAAAAATCAGACCCGATACAATAAATATGTATGTGATCACTTACCATGATGAAAAAAATGCTCCAAACTCGATAAGAAAGCAAATCATAAAACAGTAAAACACTAATATTTTAAAAAGAATTTTGATTTTTTTTTTTTTGTATAACAGTGTCGATTTTTGTAGATACGGTGGCCCATAAGGGGCGATAACTATAGTAAATTTAAAGCCAAAGTATCTAAAATCCATAAAACATTAGATTACGGAAAATATTTTCCTAAATTTTAAAGATTACTGAGTACTTAAAAATTATATATATATATATATATATATATATATATATATATATATATATATATATATATAAAAGGCGCTCATATTATATTTAACTATTTTCTTTTTTACAGATATAGCCCCGTAGAAAAACGAACATCCCTGTCATCAAGCTGACATCTTAAACAGCTACCGCCGTGTTAAAAAAAGAAAAAAAAAGAAAAGAAAAAAGAAGCATTTCTGCAATATTTTAAAAATAAAGTAAATATTTGTTTCGAATAAATTATACTTTATTTGAGGAATAGTAGTTGATTTAAAGTTTTTAAAAAATTATACTTCCAGAAGATTTTTTTAATAAAGATAAGTACATTGCGATAAGTGGGTAAAAAAAAAAAAAAAAAAAAAATTACCAGTCAATTTAATTTTGAAATAGAGCAAAGTTAAAGTATGTTGCTTATTGTAAATAATAGATTTAAGCTTAAAATAAAAATAATAGTTTCCAGAAAAGTTTTCATTTACAAAAAAAATTATTAGGTATCGCGAATCTGCGGAAGTACCTGTGTGTACGGGAGTGGGGGCTGAATTTTTGGGATTAAGAGTTATCAGTAGAAAATAACATTTCCTGCAAATAAATATACACATGCATATTGATAGTTGCTTATATATACCGCTATAATGGTTAATAATTACATTATGATTATTTGTACTTAAAAAAAAAAATTTTTTTTTACTGTAGAGATTCCATAAAATAGGCCCGAGCACACGAACACTCAATTACACACAAATATCTTTAAATCAATTTTTGACGCAATTATATTCCACAAAGCTAGTGGTAATTTAAAGTAAAAACAAAGTATTGCGAATACATTCCAATTCCGCCTGTATTTACCATCAATTTGAATCAGCTTAAACTAACAACGCAGTTTGTAGAGGAAGGGCGATAACTCCATTTACAATAAGAAGTATCCATTTTAACGGAAGACATATTACTGTGATTTAATAAAGGAAAGGACCCCCCCCCCAAATAATAATATGGATTTGTTGGCCTTATAAAGTGTAGTTTTGTTTAAGAAAATAGAAATATCCAAACATTAAACAGTTTCCAATGCCTGGTATTATGGAAAATGAGAAAAACTCATGCAAACGAAGTATTAAGTAGGAATTATTTAACCAACCAAGCATATGGATGTACACAAGGCATTTTGTCATAGTAGTGATAAATTAAGCTAGTTATCTATGAATAAAGTCAGAGGCAAGAAGATAGCATAATCAGGAGAGTTTGTTGATAGTAACTGCATATAAACATATCAGGTATTGAGTTCAATACCCGGTTAAGGTTGTAGAGAACTTTCAGAGGAAAATTAACAGGAGATAACCGACATCCATTAAACATGGTTAAACATGGTATGTGGAACTAGAACAGTCTACCCCATTGAGTGAAATAAAGGGTTAAGTTCGACATTCCAACCACCTGAAGAAGGCCGGAGCGTACAATGGCTGAAACGTAATAAATATGGCAACAAAGATGAGGACAATAGTTCGAATAATGTAAATAATGTACATAATACCTCATCTCAGAAATATAGACAGATATTGAAATTAGTCAAAAGTTGTTAGATTGCTTATCTCAAAATTTAGTTTGAAAGCATCAAAATTTGGTACTTGGCTTGATATAGGCTCTCAACAGATTTTGTGTAGTCAGTATGTTTTTATAATTGTAAAATCAGCTTTACATAAGTAAAATAAATGTCGAAATGGTATGATAAATTAGACAATAGTTAAATTAGTTGGCAAAGCAGTCATACTTTCACCTTTGAGTGAATCCTAATTCACTGAAAAGGTCTTTAATGATTTCATTAGGGTAATAATTAAAGAGTGCAAAATCACAAGTTCTCTGCCAATTCTGTCACTGCAGTTAAATTAGAAAGATGAAAAACTGAAATGAAGGAGTTACAAACATAATCCAAGAGATCTGGGTTTAACTATAGCATCTATATAATTAAACTAAGGCTTACTAACCAGAAAAATATGCTGACACTTGTATCAACAATCACTGACACTTGCTATGATTTTAATGTTGAGAAAGTATATTGATATTCAGTGATAATATGACTGACCCAGTCACATTGTAGTTAGCTATACTCTGACTTGGCTTCTAACCATTTGTTTTTTGATCAGACAACTATCTTGTAAATTTGGTAGCAAGGCTTTGAAGGAATCTTCTCTGGAATCTGTAGTTGAGCACATAGAAAAAACAAGAGCAAAAGAACTAGTGTCAAGCCCAAGCTGATGACGTAATTTATTGAATATAACTGAAGAATCCCGTGGATATTAGGATGCATCAAAAGTCAAATATGTCCAAATGTTATTAATAAACAAAATCAGTTTCAATTTCACTTGTTTACTCTGCAAAGCAACACAGACTCCTCTGACCAAGTGCTTGAGCCAGTTTGTCTCGTGATGTCACTTGACATCACTGTCCTCAGGTGCATTACCTTCCCTTATAATCACTAAGAGATTTTCCACTTTTAAGATTTTATATGAATTAAAAACTGTCTTGGTATTTCAGTACTGCCAACCTGGTTTTCAGCTAGTGACATGCTCATTAAGCCAACCACTTCCTTGCGATTTTTTTTAAAAGCCTGCCTACTTTAATATTTTCTGTTGTTTCAAGATTTTAATGTTTCTCTGGATGAATGTATGAAGTATCATTCATACTTTGACCATATCTAAAGTCTACACCATTGCTATTTTTCACTTTGGGCTATCCTTAACTTTAGGAGGCGGGGGGGGGGGGGGTTAGAGAAAGAAAATTGGACTTCCACCATGCATAATGGTAGGTGCAGGCAGCTCTTACAACTTATAAATTAGTATCAAAGTTAGCTGAAGTAGCAGTTTGTGGTGAGGAGAACATGTAAAATCTAACTTAAGTGTCTTTGTGCAGTATAACATTGCTTTAACTAAGCAATTCTCTCAAAGAAAACCGGCTGTTTAATAATTAATATCTTATGCAGAGGTCTAACTGCTAGAAAAATAAATTGAATTTTTTGAAAGAAACTTCAAAAATATTTAATTCTGGTTTCACTTTTCAGTTAAGGTTTGAGCCTGACATTGGTGCTACATTCAGAGTATTAAAAAAAAATTTCATGAAATAAGTGACCAATTCTTTAAAGCATCTACACTCAAAGATGTGCTAGGAAAGAAATTAATAGTGCTAACAGCAATATGGAGAGAAAATAAATTTCAGAAATATGTTTGCAATGATAAAATCAAAGATGTTAATTCCTTGACTAATTTAGAACAAATTAATGCAGTCATCATCAGGAGATCACATGACATTCTTTTCTCAATAGGTTTTCATCCATTTTGCAAGTGAAGAAATCTTAACCTCTTTAGATTAATGATCAAACAAAACCTTGAAAAATGATAAATGGCTTTGGCAAACACAATTATCACTTCAAATGTTCAAGCACTTATGTGTGCAACTGAAAAGACTGGTTCAATCCCAGATGTACTTGCATGGATTATTTATCCTGAAACAACTATATATATATATATATATATATATATATATATATATATATATATATATATATATATATATATATATGTATGTATGTATATATAAATAAACAAAAACAACACCCATGCAGTAATTGTTGTAAATAATTTTTTGGTTAATAGCTCAGTGGTTACAAATTTGGACAATACACAACAAGGAAGATGATGCTTACACCCCACCAAATGAAAGCATTTTAACTTCTCATAATCTTTATCAACACACAAAGTGTGTGTGTGTGTGTGTGCGCGTGCCAGGGAAATCCACATTTTTATTGAGTGATATTACACTGAAGTACTGATTTCTTGACTGATCAATAGATTAGCAATTCCTTTTTATAAAAATCTGTCTTAAGGCAGCAGTTGGATAATCTAAAAAGATGTTTATAAAAAGGAAAAAATAAACAAAAAACAAAAACACACACAGAATAATCAATGTCCAAGTTGGCAATTTATTTTTTTTGTGTAAAAATATCCTACAGTACTCAGCAGCTGTTTCTGCAGCAACTGGTCAAACAATTTGGCGGGGGGGGCAGGGGTTGGGTTTGAAGCCGAGCGCTCACCCATCCATCCGTTCGTCTGTCCGTCACAGTAGACTCATCATCCACAAGAGGAAGTACATTGTACAGATAAGATAGAAAGAAAGCTGTCAGGAACCAGCAATTGAGAAAAAGAGAAAAGTTACATTTATGTATGTTAAAGTGGGAGAGAGAGAGAGAGATGTCCTCTTTCCTTTGTCCAACATGCATGCACACACACACACATACACACCCTCAACCCAAACTGGCAGAATCTACAATTGATAGAACAAGTTAACAGCAGAGTGCCTACACCGGGGTAGAGAGAAAGTAATGGTGGGCATAAGGGTGGGGAGATTGCTGTGACTTGTAACAAGTGCAAAAAGGGAGAGAGAAAGAATCAGAAGATATGTAAGAAAAAAAAAAAAAAAAAAAAAAGTTGTTTTTTTTAAAAATAAATAAAATGTAGCAGATTTTTTTTTAATACACTGCCCCTCCCCCAATAGCTCATAAAAAAAAAAAAGAAAAAAAAAAAGGTTGCTAGTAGGAAGACTATAGGAATGGATGCATCTGAATTTTCTATTAGGTGAAATATCAGTGTGTGGGCTAAGGTACATGGGCACCTAGTAGTATCACAAGCCCTATGATGTGTTTGTATGAATGTGGACAGCGATGCGCAAGAGAATGGGAGACAGTAGTGCACAAGTGTAGGTGGACATTCGAGATGGGGATGGGGGTAGGGCAAGAGAAATAATACCTGCTCTCTTGCAATGGCAAAAATGTACATTTTTTTTTAAAAAAAAAAGGATTAACTTAGCACTCTCTCTCATATATATATATATATATATATATATATATATATATATATAGTGCATGTGGACATGTTCCTTTCAGGACAACAAAAAGGTAGGGATGCATGCATGCCACTAACACGCACGCATGTAAAAACACACACACACACACACACACACACAAAAAACAAAGAAATTCAGAATTGAAATAATTTGTTAAAACAAACAGAATTAGAAAAAAAAATATAAAGAGAAACAACACTCTTGTAGAATGGAATTGAGTTCTGATCTGTACACCATAGAAAATAAAATAGTGGGGAAGGGGGTTGAGAAGAAAAAAAAAAAAAAAAAAAAAAAAATTATAAAAGGGAAAGTTGAATTTGTCATTACTGGAGGGATCAGTTTTGGGGATAAGGTTCAGATGTGATTCATCATTTGGAGTTCTGTAATGATGCGTGAGTGTGAAGCAGCTTAGCCCAGCTCAGCACAGGCTGAACATCAGCCAAAATGTTGTGGGGGTAGTGAGGGTTGTCACAGTCACTTTGCTTAGGATGGCATCTTCTCCACAAGCGAAGACAGAAGAATCACCACATTCAGTATTGAAGAGAGGAGAATAAACCTTTTAAAAAAAAAAAAAAAAAAAAATAAAAAAAAAAAAAGAGAGAGAGAGGAAAAAAAAAAAATTCCCCACATTCCCATTACCCAAAACTCAATTTGTTTCACCCCAGCTTTGCTTTCAATTAGCATAATAAAAGATGCCAACATAGAAGTCTTGGTTTTTGTTGTCCTTTCCATATGGCCCTTTGGAAGCTGGAATTATCATATAGAGAAATAATTTGAATAATGTCACATCATCTGCAGAAACAAATCATTCCATTGACAGTAGCTTTATCGATTCCTTAGCCATTTCACTTTTTTGAAACAATTTGAAGATTTAGTTGGTAATTGATGTTTACAAGGGAGAGGTCAACAGTGGTGCACATTGAGCCAATATACACCTTTCTCTAACGCATTATGCTTGGTAAGATCATCTGACAAGATGATAAAAAAATTAAATTATTTGTCATTGTATTGTGTATGCATGTATATACATATGTGCATATATACATGTCTCTTTTGTTCTTGAATCATTTTGTTTATAAATGGGGAATTGAGGAGTTTTTTTTTTTTCTTGGTAATTCTGAGGCCCTATAATCCAGCATATAATCCTCAGGGTCCAAGGCATTAATTGCTAGATGTTATCAGTGTGAAAGAATGTCTGCCTACCTATCCATGTGAACAGGGAGAGGGGGGAATAGAGAGAGCAAAAGACCTCAGCAAATAGGTAGACAAGCACATAAGTGTGCTCTTTATTTTCTTTTATTCGGGACAGGGCAGCAGGAGCAATTGTTTTCAAAACATTTTGGTATTTGATCAGTCTATATTTTTGCCCCCATGTCAGAAATATCAGTGTTTTTCATTTTTTGTGGTGGAATACCTGGACTGTGGTCAAGAAAATATTAAAAAGGTAAAAAGAAAAATGTAAAAGATAGAAAAGAGGAAAAAAAAAAAAAAAAAAAAAATTCATTTTCATCAAATTTCATTTTGTTTTTTTGTACAAGCCACAGCCAAAGATCCTTACCACTTGGGTGGTGAGAAGCACTCATCCCGCCCGTCCCATACACTGTATGCTATGTCGCTAGCCAGAATCATCGAGCGTAAATGTTTATTGCACAATGTGAAATTCTCATGGAATGTTTCCCCTTGTCCGACTGGTTGACTTGAAGAGATTTTTTTTTCAATTTACTTTTTCTTTTTTTTATATAAAGAGAGAGAGAGAGAGAGAGAGAGAAAAAAAATTCTTCTGTCAATGTTGGTGCTACTGTGCAACTGATTCTGTTGCTGGCTGCGAGAAATGTAGCGATTCTCCTGCTGCAAGAGCATTATCACTAGAAATGTTTGAGGAGAGGGCCAATGGGTTTATATGGTTCGTCTCTAAGAAATGGTTGGGAGAATAAGTCAAGCTTATATCATCTGTTAAGTCCAGTTTGCATTTTTTGGCACTGGGGGGCTCTAAAGTATCGTTGGAAGCATCTTCATTTGGATCCAAGATGGAGATATGTGAACCAAGTTCTTTGTTGGCTCGCTTGCTGATTGGGCTGTCTCGACTGTTTATATCTATAGATGAATCACACATCTTTGGGCTGTTGGCATTGTGCAGTACATTTGTGAGGTCATTGTCGATGGTTTGAAAAGAGGCCAAGCTGTCAACCTCAACGGCTGGCTTCAGTTGATGTCGTTTCTGATCACCATAGATCAACATGCTAATGTTGGGACTGGTGGAACGGTCACGAGCTGTTGCTGGCGATGGGCTGTCTTGATCTTGATCCAGAAAGCGATCCATGTAATCACTGGAGAGAGAGAGAGAGAGAGAGAGAAAAAAATAAAAGAAACATAGCAATATAAAATTCTTCACTAAGATTTGAGATAAGTTGAAGTAAGATTAACAAGACACTGTCAAGGATGGCAATAAATACAGCAGCCATTATACTGCTGTTGCAACCAAGACAAATCAGGTAATTATAGATGAAGGGATTGATTGCCTTTTTTTTGTGTTCTATCATGGCAATTTCTTCAGCCAGCATAACAGCCTATGAATGGATTCAGATAAGTCATAAGGATAGCTTCCATCTATCAAAAATAGCAACAGATAAAACAACAATTGTAAAGATGAGTAGCAAGGTCAGAATGCAGGGAAAATTAAATTTATACCTTTTCCAAGAGTAATTTGTGTGGAAGCAGTCTTAATTACAATTTGAATTTGTATAATTTAATTTTCTTGGCAGAGAACTATTGCCACTAGCATTTTTATAACTACAAAATAATTTTTATCAATTTTACTTTCTAGGCAATCAGTAGAGAAGAGATTGATTTGTTTTTACAGCTTACCAACACTTTGTTGGGTATTTAAAACAAAAACATTTTAGATTGTTAAAATCAACTAGAATTTGAACACAGCATTCCAATTTCTCATTCGGAGCAGCTATCTATTACACTACCTACACATTTAAGAGTAGAGCAGAGAAATTATGAAAGAGGGAAACAAAGTGCACTGTATACTTCAATTTAAGAAAATAAAGGTCAGTACAATCATTTGCAGATAAAGCAGATCAAAGCATAAAACACTTACGTGATACCTGGGTGTAAAGCATATTTCTTTTTTTCTATTCTATTTTTATTAGCAAATATGTCATGTCGTTCAGTTTTCTTCCAAAGATAATAAAATTGAACAAGTTCACCAACAGACCGAGTTCGAACCTGAAAAAACAAAATTTTAATAAGGTTAAGGAGGAGAGAGAGAGATCAAAACATTGTGCCTATACAATCAGCTTTAATGTTATTGAAAAGGCAGATTATATTTGGTGCTCTAGCTTTTTCATATTGAAGGAAAGGAATGTGTCAAAATCCAATAATAAAAAAAGAAGAAAGAGAGAGAGAGAATGTTGAGTAATGGAAGTAGATAGCATGTCAATGGTTGGGGGGAGGGGGGTGAAGTGGAGGAAAACCAGTGCCCATGGTTAGAGATAATGAGAATGAGGGGAGTGGGGAGAAAGTGTACTTAGAAATATTTTGTCTTCTAGTTTTTCCTTACAGACTAAGTGTCAGAAAGTAACCAATATAGCCATACTCAATAGTTGACTGTTCTCTTATGTAAGGATTGGGCAGATTTTTCAGTTGATTTTGAAAGTAAAATAAACCATTTTCAATTGACAGCCCAAATCACAGAAAGTCACTCTTGAGAAAGAAAAAAAATGAATCTTACTTTGTTTAACTGTATAAGGTGGAAATCTTTGCCATATGTACGAAGACCATTCTCAAAGTTTCGACATTCCTCTTCTGACCACAAACTCATAGGATCTGAAAAATAAAAGTACAATCCCATAAAGAAACAAAAAAAAATTCTACACAAACAATAAAAGACATAAATAAATACAAAATCTTAGTGCAATAATATTTTCAGTTCTTTGACAAAAGTGAACAAGTAAAATCCAATGGTAGCTTTACTACGACCGGTGGGGGTGGGGTGGTGGGAAAGGTGTCTTCTTTGAATTCATAACAATGGCAGCCAGCCAATTCCATATTACAGCAAACAAAGGTGTGAAGAGGTTCATAAATAAATTTTAAAAAATACTGCAGGATAGAAAGCCATACAAAGAAAATTTTAATGTAGGCCTGTACCTTGGAGAAGCAAGAAAATTTTGTCCCAAGACGAGCATGAAAATAGTATCTCAAGAAGATAAAAAAAGAAAAAAAAAAAAAAACACACACACGGAGAGAGAGAAATGAAAAAGACATTAAGAGACACACAAGTAAATATTAATTGTGTGTGTACATGAGAGAGAGGGCAAAGAGACATGAACAGACAAAAGTGAAAAACTACATGTGAAGGAAAAAGCACCTGATTGCAGGATATTTGGAAGGTGAATTTCAGGATCAGAAACAAAAGCTGTTGGCACCAAATGCAAACAAAATCCATTGGAAATATTTATTGCAACCTTTTAAAATTGGTGGAAATTATAAAAATTTTTGTTTTGCGGAAAAAGCGTTAGAAAAGCTTGGTAAAAAATTAAGTAATTTCCTTTGATCTATTGGCATTGATTAAAAATGGCAGTGGAGATAGAGTTATGAGAATGGAAAAGTCAAAATAAATGGTACACATTTTATTTTCACATGCCCTATAAAGCAAAAGAATGCTAAAACTGACACATTGCATGAGATTTTGTTGAAATGACATGAAAAATTCAAGATTGGCAAGTAGACGTGAACAGAAACAGAAGCTAAATACCTATCAGTAACATGCAATTTTTATATTAAAAATTCTTCAGGTGAAAGTAACATTCTCTACTCAGATTATTCCATTAGTCTATTGACTTAAAGCAGGCCTTTAATTTCTTGAAATGATGACTTGCCTTAAGGGATTAATTATTATTTTTTAATTCTTATTATTCAATCAGTATTTTGGACTAGCATCCCCATTCTTGTTTTTAGTACATTTCAGCTGATGCCTTCTCTTCTCAGATGCATATATTGAGTAGCAATCAGGGAGTTTTGAACAGAATCCTTAAGAAACAAGAACATTAAGAGGTCTAAAGGAACAATAATTTGACAAATAAGGTTCATCTTGTGCAAGTGTGGAATTTAGTACCTGTGGCAGGTAATGTGTGCATGTGCAAGTACACACTGGCTTAGTGGAGGAGTAGTGCAACCCCTTAATGGAGATAAACTAGAAGAAGAGAAGAATTGCAATCTGTAAGCATCATTGAATAATGAGTATAAATTCTACAAAATACCTACTTACTCATTTATGCAGGGATACAAATTAACCAATTTTAAAATGTTATGAGAATTGCAATAATGGCTTCCTGAAATATCCAATACAGATCAGAAAAAAAAAAAAAAAGAAAAGAAAGCATTTCTAAGATGCAGTTATTTTTCTCAAAGTCAAAAGGTTTCATTTTAAAATTGTTTTTTTTAAAAGCCAAGTGGTATGATGCATAAAATCTAGATACAACTTTGGTTTTGTGGTACAGTGTCAACAGTATGAGAGTCTGCTAATATTTATGTAAAAAAAAAAAAAAAAATCCTTGTAAATCTGCTTGTCAGAGAAAAGTGTGGGAAATTATTTTGAAAAGATTTGTTTGCAGTAATTCATTTCATTTTCATCCTAATTATTTCTACATGAGAGAAAAATTAAAAACCAAGATCACAATTAAAAACAAAACAAAAAACAAACAAACAAAAAAAAAAAACAACAACTTTGTACCTGAATTTTGTAGCAAATCGATATAACAATTACAAATGCATCAACATAAAGGGGATTAACAAAAAGAAAAGTTGAAAGTGCCTGTCAAATGTTATGCCTACTTAGGGTTGAGGATGATGGGAAGGCATGGGTGTGGCATCAAAAATGGAGTGTACTTAAGTCTTAGATCCAGTCAAAATTGGTAATCACACAGAAACAATATTTGAGATTTTAACAGTTGTCAGCATGGCTGTCAGTGTTATGAGAGAATAATAATCAGGCCAGGAAAGCTACCATCAAAAAAAAAAAAAAAAAAAAAAAAAAAAAAAAAAAAAATTTTGTCCAATTTAGACACCTGACAAAAGCAATTTAAAACTGACAAGCAGTTTTGTCTTAAGTTAAAGAGATTGGTTCAAATCTTGAAGAGATTTTCATTAAGAGAATGAAGAAAAATTAGTTATAAAAGCTGATCAATGTTAAAAACCATTTACAACTTGCCAGCATTTTTAAGGAGAAAAGTGATTTTAAGTTTTACTTCTGGAATTTTGCTTATTTGAATTTAAACTGTAAAAAGTGATCAAATACCAAGAAAGTTTGTATATCCTAGGCAGATGCCCAGATTAAAAGTAAAAGATTCAATTAATTTCATTGAAAAACTTATGTTTTGATTAAAAAGTTATCACCAAATGGACAATGTTCAGAAAAATATGCCACAAAGAAAAAGAAAAATTCAACAAGATTAAAAGAATAGATGTAAAATGTTTTTTTTTCCCTCTTCTTTCAGATGTTTCTGGTGATTGGTAAAGTATCCCTAAGTAGCAATTGGTTGCCAACACACGCACACACATCCCTTCAAGTATGAGAAAGCCAAGTTGCCAGTACCTATACTTCTGGTAGATGACAGCGTGGAGTCTAAGTCAAGGTCCTCTAGCGTTGATAACAACATGTCACAAGATGATTCTTTTTCTACAAAAGAAGTTTACAGCTACAGAATGAGGCATCAAACTGGTTGATGGGATCACCCAAGCAAACAGGCATTACAGAAGGCTTCAGGCAGCAGCAGCAACAGTTATATCACATTAGTCATTGTTCTACCTATGCTAACAAGATCAAGACCAACTAAGCTGGCAAGTTAAAAAAAGCAAGTCATCAAGTTATAGCCAAAAAGGAAAGCTAAAGTGGAGTTTATAGAATGGGAACCAAGTGTTTATGTATCTAGACCAGCTCTGATAAGAGAAGAGAAAAGTGTCGAAGATAGATGCAAACTGATTTTATGTGTTTTTAACAGAAAGAATGGAAAGTATGATAATCTTGTTGGTGTAGAAAGTAAGAGACTGTCAGCAGAAAGGCCTTGTAGCAAAGACTTAATAGAAATAAACAAAGATAGATAGAAAGAGAAAGTCAATAGTAAATGCTGAACCAATTGAGAATTGGAATGGTACAAGGTGCATAGAAATGAAATAAAAATAATAGATGTATGTCGTTTATGAATGGTGTTGAGCATATCTAAACTGAATTAGCTTGGTTAACAACAAAAA
This sequence comes from Acanthosepion pharaonis, assembly GCA_903632075.3. NCBI lineage: Eukaryota > Metazoa > Mollusca > Cephalopoda > Sepiida > Sepiidae > Acanthosepion > Acanthosepion pharaonis. The sequence goes on from CAHIKZ030001991.1 coordinate 335,027, forward strand.
TTGAAATTACATTTCATCAAAAATGATGAGAGTTATGAAGAAAAACAATGTTTAGAGATAGCAGAACTTCAATTGGTTCTTAAATGTATATATAAATTACTGATGAAACAATGGAACAGCAGAAAAGGGGTCATGGTGATTCATTCCAATCCAAGGTTGTAGTTTATGGAATTGGGGAGTTTATTATTGTTAAGAAAAAGGAAGAGGACCATAAAAAAAGATGCAGCAACCAAATCTGGTAACAGAACAAAATTAGTCAGCAAATCAATAAATAATATGCATGAAAATTGTACAGATTTGATGAATTACAAATTAATCATTTACTAAAAACATTTCAAGCAAATAGTTACTATTTTACTAAGTTTCTCACAATATCTTACAACTTTAAATACAACTAATGTTACTTTAAAAAAATAAAATTTTGAAGCAGAAGGAAAAATATCTATCAAATAATTTTCTTTAAATTCTAAAACTTCCATTCCACAACCAAAAGTACAAATTAAGTGCATAAAACAACTGGCCTATGAAAAATTATTTTTTTTTTTAAAAAAATAAAAATGACATTTTCATGAAAAAGAAAGCAGAAAATGGAAAGAAAACTTACCAGTTGGAGAAACAGCTTGCATTTTCCGCCGCCGTAAGGCTTCGTCTGTATTGTGTCCACATTGTAATAATAAGTAAAGTGCCTAGAAACAAAAAGTATTAATGAAAATAAAATCAGAGTGTGAAAGGAAGCAAATCAAGAATTGATAAAAAAAACAAACAAAAAAACCTCATAGTAACTATCAAATAACTAAGTTATACAAATTATATTTTGCAAACAAATTTTCTAAATTTTATACACGTCTTTATATTGTTTTCATTCATTCTTTTTCAAAAGAATTTAAAAACAATATGGCAATAATACCAAGACATCATTAACAGTAGTGACATTGCCAGCAATAGTTGCCCATTCCCCCGAACACAGTAGATCTCATTTTGTTTGCAGGTTTTCAGTATTTGTTTCTTTTCTTTGAGTTTTCTTTAGCCAACCAATAGAGAGACCCAAAAAGTGACAACAGTTTTTAAATAAGTCATAGCAGAAATACTTTCTACATTAATAGGAGTTTATATTAGGATTACTACTATTTAGCTTTGTGTATAACACAGTAATCAGCCATATCAAATAAGAAATTGACAAACAGCCAATAATTGTTATTTACTTGCAGACTATTGTCCACATCTTTATTGTTATTATGTTTCAACCATTGTGGTCCCTGGCTTTCATCAGACACTTGTTTATCTGGGTAATCTTCAAGGAATTTTGAACTGAACCCTTTTATTTAATTTACCCCTGTAGATTAAACAAAATGGTTCAATTCAAAGAGTGTTCTTGTTCTACAGATCATGTCTAGAGATGTCTTGTCTAGTTCTTATTTAGTAATGCTTAGTTATTGCTTGCCCTGTTTTTACCAAGTATGCACTACCTGGCCCAGGGATTGAACTCACAATTACTATGTCACCAAATTCACAAAATACTGCTTTAATCCATTAAGCTATTGTCCTGAGTGAAGCACTTAGAGCCTTAAAGCTAATCTGTCTGTTGATAAAACTGCTGCTGCTTTAGTGCACTTACAGATTCTCTACTGTTGCTGCTGTAGCCTTACTGTCAGTTCTCTTTTTATTAGCAGCTCCCAGAATGTATTTCTATGCTAGGTCTAGTAAGGAGGTCCTCAGACTAACATAGCCGATGATTCTTTCAGATGTCTGACTCTGGTGTCTAGGATTTTTACTTAATTCCACAAAGGTAATGACTACCCTTTTCTATCCATACCGGATTTCATTGTCTTACCCCTAAATTACTGCATTTTAATGCCTTAATTTTAAGGGGTGGTTAGTTTCACTTTTATGTTCTTTGCCACAACTGCAAGGAATGGAATACACAGAGTTCTTAATCATACACTTCTGTGTTAAGCTTTATCTTAGCAGAAATTTCCCTGTAGGATTGAGCTGTTTCTACATATTGTCTTTATGCTGTATGGACCACAGATTTGAATTTTTTCCCAATAAATCTTTGATGCAAGGAAGACAGATTATGGTGGTTTTCCAGTCATCCTCCTTGACTCTTCCATTTATGCCTGGAGAAGCTGTTATGGCGGTATGATAGTTGTTATTCTCAAGTCTACATCATATGTGGGCCATGCCCTTTTGGTACAAGCCTGGGTCGCCACATTTTTACACATAATTAGAGAGTGAGACTATGAAATTAGGCATGGCTGATCATATATGGAAAGGAAAAGAGTAGTTATCAAATTTGTGGAATTAAGTCAAAAGACAGAACAACAATGGAGAGTCAGACATTTGAAAGGATCAGCATATATGCTAAGCTATGAGTTCTTTAGTAGGCCTAGCATAGAAACAAATACAATATGAGAGCTGTTAATAAAGAAAGAAAATATAGCAAGGCTTCAACAGCAGCAGCAGCAGAAAAGAGAAATCTCTGAATGCAATCAAACATAAGCAGTAGTAATCTCAACAGCAGGTAGGTTAGGTTCAAAGCTCTAAGTTCTCCACTCAGGATTGTCCTATAGGACAATAGCCTAGTAGATTAAAGCATTGGCACGTGAATTTGGTGATGTAGTAATTGTGAGTTCAGGGTTGAGCAGTGGAAACAGGATGAGCAGTACTTTAAATAAGAACTAGATGAGATATCACTCGACATGTTCAGTCTGTGAATGAAATAAAATGTTCAGTTTGAAATTCCCTGAAGGCTACATGAATCAAGAAGCAGCTCATGGAAGCTGGAGAACATAATGGCTGAAATAATATAATAAAGATTAGGGCAATAGTTTGCATGTAAATAATGATAACTCCGCATCCAAGAAATTCAAGCTATAATTCTGTGTTTTGATTGAAACGAACCATCATATAGGAATTGTCAGAATAAAGATAATTCAGGGCAATTTGAAGAATATGATAAAAGTCTGGAAACTTGTTAACAATTAAATGAACTTAGAACTACATGAGCTTATGCATACTATCAGAATAGTTTATTAATAATTGACGGTTTACCACATTCTAAATTACCACTCATCATTTTGATATATTACAAAACTTAGATTTCAGAACAAGAATAAAATATTAATACCTGTTCATCATCTCTGATATGATTGCCTGTTGGTACTGTATTCACTCCGACTGCATTTGACATATTCTGTGCATGGAACTGTTCAAGATAAGTACAAACTGGAAAGAAAACAACTTTTTTGAATGTGTGCGCATGCATTCATATATCTAGTATTTTTATCTACAAGAAGCAAACATCACTGATAACTAAGCCAGACCAGAGCAACTGATAGCATGAGAGTACTAGAATAATAATAATAAAAAACTTAGAGAAAGTAAAATTGTAACTAAATTTTGAGTTAGGTACAATATGTACAACCCAACAGCTAATAGATATTCTGATAAGATTTTTAAAGGCTTTGACCAATTTGTGATGTAGTAACACTCATACCAGTGTATCATCTGTGTTTGAGGTTTGGATGGTGGTAAGATTGAGGGTAGTGATAGAGTCCAGTTTAAGGTGTCATGCCATGGAGATGCATTCTGGTTGCATTTGCTTAATTACAGTCATTGGAGAGGAGTTGGATCATGAGTTTTTGAGAGGCCAGATAATCATTTCACAAATGTAAAAGTGGTTAAATTAACATTCTTACATCTATAGACTAGGTTCTGGATGGTTAAGTAGTACAGAGAATCTGTAAAGACAACAGTAGCAGTCTACAGAACATCCACAACACAGATTAGAGCAAATGTGGCCTCAAGAATGTTGGGAGAAACCATTCAGAATAGTTTATTTGCAACAGGAATATAGGCATGTGTGCTTCTAATTAGACTTATGCTACAACATCACTGTACACGTCATCACTGGTGTTACAAGTATTACCTGGGGTACTGAATGGCACTTTGTGGGGTTCAGTGATGAGAGTGTATTCCACTAACATGCAAATAATGGAATTTTATATATGCAACAGGCCTGCACAATAATACACTCTGAAAAATATTGTGCAGGCCTGTTGCATATATAAATTTCCATTATTTGCATGTTGGTGGAATACACTCATCACTGAACCCCACAAAGTTAACTGTTTGTTTAATCTTAAATTGAAACATTTTAGGTATTGCAATTTTATTTTCCATCTGTGTATTAAGATGGAGTCAAGTGTGAAGCATAATCTAAACTAAATGTCTGTAGCTGAAGAGTTGAAAATTACTATACACAATTTCATAGCAGCATCAGAAAAATAAAGATATTAACCTTCATTGTCTTCCAATTTGCTTGGATCCCATAATAAACGATCTTCATTTTCATAGGCTGTGAAAAGAAAAAAAAAAGTGCATGTTAAATGTAAACACAGAACACATCTACAGTTTTTTTTTTCTCTACAGGTTTAAGAATGGAAAGAATTTTAATCTTGTTGAAATAATAAAGCTAAGTTGTTAACATCCAATTACAAATTTCATTTTACCAACTTTAAATGCAAAGCTTAAGTGAATGAAATGCGCTTAATAAACTAGTGGTGAAAATAAGCAACATAAGCTATAAAAAAAAAAAAAAAAAAAAATTTACTCACCTGGAGCATCACCATATTTACTAAGGCCTTCAGGAACTTGTGCCTGATAGTCATGTCCTACTTGAATTACCTGAAAGCGGGGTGTAAAAAAAAAGAAAAAAGAAAGAAAGAAGAAATCCATCAATTTCAACAGCAGTATAATATATATATATATATATATATATATAAATAAAAGTGCTGAAAAGTTATCAGCTTGATGTATTGTAAAAAAAAATAAAAAATGAACAGACTTTAGTGATTTTTTTTTTTTTTTTTTTTAAATTCCTTCTTGATCATTAGTCAAACTGAGGACATTTTAGCACTCCCTTGTAATTTAAGACAGATTAGATTATTTTATTTGCTTTAAAATTAGGTAAATATTTAGAAAAAAAAAAAAAAAAAAAAAAAAAAAAAAAAATATCCAGTCAAAACCATTCACTTATTTCTTTGTTATCAAAATACCTTTATAAATTTGGAAAAACTGAGTAAATTTACCTTTTTCCAATCTTCTTCATTTTCTGGTTGATAATCATAATCTTCCGGATCATCATCTTCACTTCCTGTCTGGCTGTTCGCTAAATATGAAAGAAATTAAAAAGGAGAGACAAATAGTTTGAGTTTTGATGAGAAAAGTCTAATATAGGGGGTAAGGGTTGGGCGTTTATAAACCATACAATGAAAACAGCAGTTTTACACAGAAATGATATCTTTTGGAGATCATTCATTTTTGGATAAAAGGATTAGTTAGGAAAATGATGAATTTGTATTTTAAAGCTAACATGCTTCATAATAGGGAAGGAAAGAAAAGGTCAGTGAGTGAAAAATGTAATTTCAATTCTATAATGTTTTCTAGAAATCAGTTTATTTTCACAATTTATCAATTTTGGAGATGTTATTTTGTACTAGCAGATACATGTTCCAAAAGCCAAAGACCAACCAAAAGCAAATTCTTAAGGGAATCTTGCACAAGATCTTTGTAAATAGAGTGCACCAAGTTAGTCAGCACTATGATATTAATTGTTGCTTTATTTTAGCTATATTCAAAAGAGACCAAGAACAAGGAAGGAATGAGAGAGAGAATGAACTTACATCGTAAGAGCCTGGCTGTCTGTGATGAAGTAACACTGTCAATGAGATCATTTACATTTGTCTCTTTGTCATCTTCATCACTGTTAGAAAGGAGGTCACGGGCAATCTCATCTTTGTCAAGGGTTAAATCCTGATTGCTGAGAATCTCTTCTTCACTGCTTGACCGAGTATCTTGCTGGAAACAGTTGGATTCTATAACTGTCTGGGTTGTATCATAGCCATACATAGCCAATAAATCATCCAGAGGCATCTCCCCTTCCTGAAAAGCCAAAGAAAATGGAAAAAAAAAAAAAAAAAAAAAAAAAAAAGAAAAGAAAAGAAAAAAAAAAAAAGGAAGCCAGTGATGAAAAGAGTAAGAATTAAATGGTAAGATACAACAAATAAATTGAAATTAAGTTATTCTTTTTGAGAGAAATGCTAATTAATAATTAAAACCAGCCATGAGAGAGACGTGCACACACACAGTCAGGCATACTTGTCCACATTTGTAATAATTTAAATGAAAAATCACAGATTAGAAATTAATGAGAGAGAGTGTGTATATATCTTAAAAGACTTGGGCTCGGTGGCTAGGATCAAAGTGTAGTATCTGTACTTTGTGAGCTGCCAGGTCGGGTGTCTGTCGAACTCTCTGCTTGCAGAGAGGAACCCAGACGAAGCTCCGCTGAAGGGTAGGGTTTCATTGGGGGAGGTTGACGGAACTGGCTGGCCTCGGCGGGTTTGGATGGTTATTTATTTTTGGCTGGGCCTACGGGCTCAGAGATACCCACATTAAAAAGGCTTTGTGCCACATTTGATCCCCGTGGGTGGATTGATAAATACCATCTTAAAAGACTTGACAGAGGTAAATTCTTATATTGTCTGCTAATTTTGTTACACTATCAGGTCATATTTAGCTGATGGACAGAACTAAAAGAGGGATTTATATCAATTTTGTTTACATAGTATAATCTTTTTCTTAAGACCAAGCATCCTAAAGAAATATTCTGAACTAATTTGACAAATCCTCCATTCTGAATAGGGTTATATTGGGCAAGGGATGAAAAATTGCCAGAATTTAAGACAGCACTAAACTTAACATTTGGGGAAAGATGGGGAAAAGAAAAAATAAATAAATAGAGGTAACAACACTGACCAAAGCTAAAAGTAGATCATTTATAACATTACTCTTGTAATTTCATATCATGGTGGTCACTTAAACAGCTAGTAAAAGATAACTTACATAGGAAATCAAGAGTTGGTTGCTGAAAAGTAATGGCATTTTTTTGCCCAGCAAACCAATACACACACACACACACAAGCAATCAAATATTTTGGTCACTAAAAAAGCAATCTTATTGGTCAGCATAAGTTATTAAAAATAATGTATGGATAAATCCAGCTTTATTCAATGTAGATGACTGAAACTTTATCTAAATTTCTAATTTTTGTGTTTCAGTCTACACTTAATGAATAGGTTATCTGAGAGTTTATACATGGGATTTAATTTTTTTTTTTCAGTCAATTTCTATATTTAAAGAAAGCAATTAAATTCATTTAAGGCATATTGCTCCCTGAGGAAAAGTCACAAAACTTTACTAAAAAGTAAAAAATAGTTGTCAAGTTTTCATTTGACATTTAAGAGTAATATCTGCACATTGTCAAGATTGCAACATATGTAAAGTGCATTCTGAGCAGCCTTAGTAGGTATTTTTTGCTGGATACTGGATTTCTCTAATTAAGACTGAACATCAAATACAAATTTTGTCTGGAAACCAACAATGTTCTAGCAAAGGCCTCCTTGTTTATTATATTTAGTCAGAAACAAATTCAATGAAAAAATTACAACATTAAATTTTCTCTAGCAATAAAGAACGCAAATATCCAAATTTGATCATTTTTATAAATAATCAGTATGGCTCCTTTAGGATGGGTTGTTGGTGTCAGAAATAAATCAAGCTTTAAGTGGATAATCAGAATAAATCAAAGACATCGGTTTTTATGTTAAGATGACTTAACATGAGAATAAATAAAAATGGGAGATAAGCGGATAGGGCAAGAGTGAGCAGTAGAGAGAGAAAAAAAAAAAAAAAAAAAACTAAGTCAGTTAATCTTTAAGATAACATCTACCTAGAAATAGGTAATGCTGTTATAACAAATAGTCAATAAGCATTGAAAAAATAAATTGGAGGTGGGGTAGATCAAGAAATATAACACTGCTGGGGGTGTAAAAAGGAGTCCTTTAAAGTAACAAGTTGCTGGTAACCTCTATGATTCTGCGAATTTATAAATTGTGCAATCTTATATGTTTTAGCATTATATTATTGTATATATACAGAAAGCATTTAGAAACAAATTTAAGAACTTTTAACTTTATTTTATTGCACAAAAAAAAAAAAAAAAAAATTTTGGAAGAATAGAATTCCTCTCAAGTTATTTGTAATTGTTTTTATTTGCATCTCCATATGAAAAGACTAGTCAATGTTCCTACCAAGTGATTAAATCTGCTAACAATACATATTAAGTATATATACCTTAAGTCATCTGAATGAGTTTGGCAATTTATAGAATTGACATTGAATTTAGTAGAAATCAACCACTTTACATACATTTTCAAAGCAAGATTTCAAGGAAGTAGCAAATTTCAAGAGGTTCTTAAAATTTATAACAGTTCAGGCAAATTTACAATTCAATAAGACCCAGTACTAATTAAAGAAATATCTTGTTTCTAAAAATTTGCCAACCTAAAGCTATGCTCTTTTATATTAATTGAAATAAACCTACTTAAGCCTTTAAAATGGTGGATTAATTGGAAGCAGAAAACAGTTTTATTAAAGACAAAAAGGTAAGACTAATTTGATTCAACTTATTAGGTTGATAATGCTCATTAACATCAATTTACTCAGGAGAGAGAGAGAAAAAAAATGAATGTGGCAAAATTGAGTCATACCATTTATATATTTAAATCAATTGCTACCAGAATTAAAAACCTTTACTCAAATGCACCATTCCGAAGTTGGAATAGTCAGTTTAGTATATAAATTTTCCATCATCTGAAAATGAAGTGCCAAATAAAAACTATTTGAAAAGAATAGAGGTTCTTCATTTTCAGAAATTACTAAGGAATCAATTGTTCCAATTCATCTATTCATCCCCAGGCATGCTATGTCACTGGCATTGAGGTGGTAACATCACAGAAATTATATCAAATATTTATCTGCCATTATTACTATTTAATCAGAGTACAAGATTTAAAATATTCAACAAAAGCATTTGAAGATGAGCTTCCAGTGATAAAATCTATTGTCAGTGAACAAAATCACTTATATTTTGAAGTAAAGGTATTCATCAAAGAATAACTTAATTGTGAAATCATTTTACAAAAATATTGATATACGTTAGGTTAAGAATGCTCTACTTTTGGTACTATGTAATCCTGTACTACCTGTAATGTTATCTGGAGAAGAAATTGGTGTTACCATAGATATAATTAAGAACACAGCATGACATTTATAGGGTCCTATATTATGGGATCATCAACAATTTGAAGAATAGATTCATTTTAGTGTGGTAGTCAATGATTTTTTTTTAAAACTGATAGTTTTGGTTAAGGATGCAAAGTTTCACTTATAAAGTCATTGTTTACTACAATAATTTCAAAGATTCATTTTTCTAAAGGCAAATTTTTAGTTTGTAAACCGAATGGTTATCTATTGAATTAGAGAATGGAACACCAACTCCTTGTCTACATATTCTGCAGTGAAATATTTAAAATACCCAGGCACAAAAGAGGATTCATTAAATATTTTGCCATATTTGAAAACTTCAATGAAATCGAGAGCAAAAACAAGTTTTAAGTTAAATGTACATTACCAAAGATGTAAGCTAAGAAGAATTGATTTTTTTAAATTTGCTTATTATGGCTTGTCAACCATTTGTGGGTTATTTAAAACCTAAACATTTTGAATTGTAGGAGGTCGCTTACAGTACCTGGAAATCACATGTGGTCCTCCATCTAAGTACTGACCAAGTTCAATGTTGCTTAACATTGGTGATCGAATGGGAGCCACTGTTTTTAGTAGGATTTAATTGTAGGCAAAGCTAAGGAGAAGCTTAAATCTTTAGTTTAAATTTTGAAAAGTCTCCAGAACTATGCATTTCATGAATAAGCAACAGATTATTCAAGAAATCTTTGGATTTAGCAAATCAAAACTTTGGGGAGAAAATAAAAAAAATTTCTGAAATAAATTTTAAGCTTTCATTTTTGGTCAAGTAATGACATTTTTTTTTTTTTTTGTAATATTTTAATCCTTTATATACAGACAAATATATAAACAGATGCAAAGATTAACAAATATCTAAACAGAGGGCCAATAGTTAGATTTGAATTTATAACCAAATTAGAATCACCCATCAAGTTTTAACAATATGCTATTCATATTGATTAATTCAAGCAAATTGTTTTTGCTTATATTAAAATCAAAGACCACTTTGCAGTGTTCAATTGTAAGTTTGGTAAGAAGCAAATAGAGTCACTCAATTGACTGGGAGGTGAAAATCTGGTCTAAATATTCAAATACAAGGACATACTACCCACCCATTCATTTATGTACCTATTTAACATTAGTCTGTACATTAAGGAAAAAAGTTATCAAATAACTGACTGAGCAATTGAAAAAAAAAAAAAAAAAGAGGAGAGAGAGGGGGAATTAACAGTACCCACTACCACCACCACCAGCAGCATTACAATTGCCTCAAAATAACAGTTTTTAAAGTAATAATACAGATGGTGTGAAAAGTAGCTGTGATAATTTAGTGGACAACACTCATACATTCGGCAAACACCCACCACCAGCCTATGTTATGTCATATGGTGTAGTAAAGAACAAAGCAGTGAGACAAAAATGGTATAAAAAGGCAAGAGGACACTCACACAAAATATGGGCATTTCTATAGCACTTTCTTACAATCACTGTCTCACATGCAAACATTTCATTTTAATGTAATAACAGAGTGCCTCACAAGCTGCATATGACATATCATAGGAGGATTTCTGAGCAACAGGCTGATACTAAGGTCGCAAAAGAGATCTCAATTTTTGTCAGATGAGAAATTGAGAGAGAAATTACCTTAAAAGCTGTATTTTGGCGGTCAATTTGTCCTTTCCCATGGCAATGGACAGGTGTCTGGTAATAAATTTGGTATAAATCTATTCGGTTTTCAACACTTCAACAAACTGCTTTAGACAACATTACAGTGACAACGAGTGGTTATGGATGAACAATGAGCAGAGGAAGAAGAAAAGTGATGTCAAGTATGTACATGGTTGTCATGCAGTACACAATACTATGGCTACTCTTTTCAGTTAGTCAAAGCTAACAGTACTCTGCATAAAATACGCAGTAACACTAGACAATCTTTTGTAGGTACAAAAATATAGCTTCAAAGAAAAGTCAAATATCAACTAGATTTTTCTCAGCTTAAAAAGGTAAAATATTCAATACTTTGCTAATGAAAATAACGGAATCAGATTTTAATTAACTAGCCACTGTGATTACAAAACGTTTAAGAAATTTGTTTAAATTAATAAAATGGAATGTTTGACTGAGAAAAGTGGCTTCTGAGAAATATTAAGCAAAATTGCAATAAAACATCAAAATATCAAGAAAAATATTTTTAAAGTTATCTTTTGCAAAATGAAAGAAAAATGTTTCAAAAACCCTAGTCTAAGATAAATGCTATCTCAATGCAGTGTATTGTCTAAAGATACTATTTTGTTTTATTTCTTGTATTTGTTTTTAAATCAAGAAATAAACTGATAAAAACGTAAAACCCTGAATGGTCACTTTCAGCTGCCTGGAATATCTCAATTTGAAATGGTAACAAGCAATTCAAAATAGCAGATTTTATAGAGTTTCAATGAGAAAGATTTTCTCAAAGGAAAATAAGCACATTAATATTACAAGAGAAATTAAACTAATAATTTTTTTTATTTTCAGTATAAAAATACAGACATTAATAATTTACTGAAACTTTTTCAGATTTGTAAATAAAATAAGTATAGAATGTGCAAGTGAGTAAAATAGCAGCAGCATTAAAATACACCAAGATATTTTTTAGCATTAAATAAAAGCATTTCTGTAAAAGGTCACAAAAACAAGGTGTGATGGGAATCTTAGGGAAGTGTGGCTTAAGAAATGCAATGGAACCCAGAACCTTTGAAGAGAAAAAAAAGAAATAAAGTGGAGCTTTGAAATTAAAGTAATAAATCACTTTAGAACTAAGGGTTTACAAACATTTACAACAGCCACCTCACTAATTTTACCAGAATTAGTCACTTTAGTGGTTGATAAGTATTTACATTAATACTATAGTGGAAGTTAGTGTTAAATATATATATTTTTTAACAAAGCAGTAATAAAAGCTTATTTTATTGGCTTCATTTTTTGATTAGTGAAAATTAAAAATGTTAATGAAAAGTGATTCAGTTTTGGTGATTTGAGTAGTGAGGGATATGGAAAATAAAACACTTCTATTATGGTTTTTATTCTAAATTAAAATTTAGATCTGATATATGTGAGGGACCCCAACTTTTAAAAAACTGAAAATATTTAGATAAAAATTTTTGTAAAAGTATTTTATGAATATGAAATGCTTTAAAAGTTAAAAAAATATATATACATTTTTATTAATTGCTAAGAAACAGGCCCGAATTTAATTTGAAAAAAAAAAAAAAAAAACAAAAACAAAAAAAAAAAAAAAACTTTTAAATATATTTTTTTTTATTTTATTTTCAAATAGATTTTATAATGATTTTAGACAATATTACAAATTTTGAATTTTTCACAAAATAGCAAAAATCCAAACTTTGTTATAACAGAAATTGCCAATTTTATTAGAACAAGAAAGAAAAACAGATTTTTTTTTACTATTACTAAGAATATTCAGTTTATTGCAAGATTTATACAAGAATTTTTTTTTATAAAAGGGATACAGAATAATGAAAATGTTAAATGCATATGTGCTGCCTATTTAATTGATCATGGTTATCCACAGCACCTAGACACTTATCAGCCATATGCATTTTTCTGAATGCAGTAAGTAAAAAGGGAGAACAACAAGTGGTAGGTACTTTACAGCAATGAGAGGTCAAATATTTCTTCCATTTGTAACAAGGACAGCAACAAGTTAGAAAAGGGAGATCAAAAACAAATGGAGATTAATTTTTTTTTTTATCAAAACAGGAGTATTTAGTTAAAAAATTCAATAAAGTACATTAAAATCTTAAAAACATGTAAAATACAAGAGAAATGCAATGTTTTGTGCATAAAACAAGAGCAAGGAATCAATAACAGCATGCACCATTAACTAACAATTACAAAAATAAAAACATTTCTATAAATATATATGTATATAAACTTTATGAAAATTACCAAGGTGGGTCCTATTGGGCTCAGCAAAAGTAAAATTTATATTTATAAATCTCTAAAAATTTCATTTATAAATTGAGACAATTAGAAGAATGCAGGTGAAGAAACAGTGTAGGAATAAATAAAAATGATGTGATGTTTATATCAATAATAGTTTCCAGTAAAAAGGTGAAATTTAGTAAACCACTTCAATAACCAAGTGCCAAGCTAACAATTTAGGATAGAAATAATATTGGCATACAGATTCAATGATGTGCCGAAAAAAGGGATTCATTTAATAACCTTTAATTAAAAAAATTTGTAACAGTTGATAATATATACAATTCCTTTCCTAATCAAATTAATTGTATATGTCTGCTACCAGTTTATAAGTTACAGAACTTCAATAGCAAATAAATGTGTGATCAATGTCATTATTTATATTATTTACCCACTTTCATTCACCATGTGGAGATGCTGATATAAGTGCATGCATGCAGAAACAGCAATAAACTTGGGACTAGAGATATTTTAAAATGTAAATACTCAAAGTGACCCCTCCCACTTTTTTAGAACAGCTTCATGTCAATAAATGTGCAATACAAAGCAGTCATCGATGGTAGCACTTACATGCTGTACAACCTCTCCCTTTAGTAAAGAAAAAGGGACTGCATTTTAATGTTGTAATGGGCAAAAAGTAATAAGAATATATATAAGAGAGAATAGAAAAAGGTAAGCATTATACAAGTTTGTATAAATCAATTCTATCCAATGTAAAGAAAGAATACAAGATGTTGTAGTTTATAGCTTGCTATACTGCAAATTTCATGATACAAAACAGTTGTAATTCATTAACACTATTGAGCTATTGACAGTAATTTTTAAGAAATTACTGTTGAAAAGCAGAATCAAACACTGGAAACAAAGATTTTGTTACTGGAGCAAAGGTGTGCACTTTTTATTTTACAGATTTGGCATCAGAATTGTTCTAGCATGTTAGAATTTGGCGCCATGTGCATCACTGAAAGATTACGTTATAGTAATTACATTGGCCAACAAAAAATGTCTCTTACCCACATGAATGATGATATAATAAACTAAATCAAGTACATTGATTCTGAAGCTATTCTCAATATGGTCCTAAAACATCAGGTATTTCAGCTGTACATAGGTAAATAATGTGTATGCTGATTAGATCTAGTCACAAATGTTCTACCATGTCTTATAGCCAATAGCCCTTTATTGGAAAGTCCAAGTCTTTTTAGTAATTTCTGTCCTTCTTCCTTAAATTTGGAAGGTTAAAAATTTATTTTCAATTGTATTGTGCATCTACAGAAATTAAATTAAAAAATTACTATTTATATTTTTTTAACCTGACAGAGTCAGCAATCTTAAACTCCACTTGAGCTGATAGATTCATTTGTTACATGTACAGAACTTTCTTGGGTTTCATAGAACTGAAAAAATATGGCATGTTGGTATCTCTTAAAATGCTTTCCTGCATTCATTTCTCATTGACCCCCCACCCTACCCTATTGGGTTTGGGTGCTGTAAGCAATGAGCATGGCAAGAGTTTCCCCTAAATCTAAAACATGGACTTGAAGTATCAAAGCAAGTTTAATCCAAATATGATGGTTGTCAGTCTTATGACAGGAAATGAATGCAGTGCACAAGTGCAAGAGTTTCAAATATTTCTGATATCTGCAGAAATTAAGTGAATATTTTATATTGTGTTATTTTCCATCATATAAATTTTCCTGCAATGTGAATGTTACTCTTTAGCATTATACAGTATAAACACCTGGGCTATAAAAAAAAACAAAAACAAACATATGCTGGAACAATGCTTTAGGATCAGCGTATTGCTTTTAGTCCAACACAGTATAGAACAATTGGTCTGTGTAGCAGGTATACAAAGTTTTTTTTGACAAAATTTAAAATTCATACTTGGAAAAAAAATTACTGTATGACAAATTCTATCATTTAAAGCTATTTTTAGAATTTTAATAAAAACCCAAACATATGAAATTGAATTTATTCATTTCTTTTTTTCTCAAGAATTGTCAACAAATGAATTAAACACTTATTTACAAGACTGCTTATTTACAAAAATTTTATATTTACAAGTTTATAAAGATATGCGAATCAACTAAAGTGCAATATTTATATTATAAAAAAATAACTATGAAAATAATTTTTTTTTTTATTATTCATAAACTTCCAAAAATGACAGAACAAGAAAATTGCGAAAATCAATGTCAAGAAAGGGAAAAAAAAAAGCCTTTTCTGTGCTTTTATTTTCTCTCACCACATTAATTTACTAAAACTGGTTGGGAGCATCCGGAATTATACTTTTATTATCAACTAGCAGACATACCCAGCTGGTTGATCAGAAAAAGTGTTCAATTAGAATGGTGCAAAGCAGCATCATGTTTAGATGTAACAGAGTGTCTTTTTCAATTACTTTAAAGTACTTTCATTAAAAAATAATTTGAATTAATGCAGTTACTGATAGATTGGGTAAATACAGACTACTTCTAATCTAAGTTAGCCAAGGACATGAAGGGGTAAATCAGGCAATGTGAAGACTCACTTCAGACCACAATTATTTTGGAGTTTTTGAAATTTAATTTGTCAGTGTGCTACCAGGAATGTAAAAGATGATATATTTATAAAGTAAGTGTTAAGTTTGATGAAAATTGCTATTTACGTGGGTTTTCACCATATGGGTGGACTCAATTATCAAGCTAAATGACGAGTAAACAATCAACTTAGTGCTGGCTAAAATTGAGGGAGTTTAGCTCAAAATTTGTGTTGAAATAGATTTGTGGTTTTTTGCTAAATGCAGTGGCGTAGATATAAAAAATGAGGTATTGTTGAGCTTGTCATGATGTAAGTAACCTGCATACTGATTGAACGAAACTGAAGGGAAGAAGTTGAATTTATCAATTTTTGATCAGTATTATAGATCGATTTTTTTATGCTAAGAACCTATCTCTTACATTGTATAATTTAAGTGACAAGTTTGGTGAAAATCGGTTAGGTGTATCTTGAGTGAAAAGCTATCACACAGAGACAGATATCCTCTTCTCTCTCTCTCTCTATATATATATATATATATTTCTTGGAGAAAGAAGAAAAAAAAAAAAAAAAAAAAAAAATAAATCCAGTTTCAGATGTTTATGTTTTATGAAAACTATAAAAACGGCTTTAAAAAAAAAAAAATCCTTTTGACAGTTTCTTTCTGCAGGTACAAATGTTAAACTTTACCATTTTAATATTATGGTGTGTGTGTATATATATATATATATATATATACACACACACACACACACACACACAAGATAGGACCCACCTTATATGATTGACAAGTTTATGAGGAGAGGGGGAGAGAAAAATTATATTCTAATAAATCTTGAAGAAAAGTTGACTGAATATTGCAATTAAAACATAACCATGTGCATCACATGCTATCCACAGGTGTCAGTGTTGCTATAAAATAAAAATATTTTGCCTCCACAAATGACTGGCCTACAACTATTATACACCAGAGTGAATCACAACTATGCTACCTCTTGCCACACACAAGCAATTGAGACAAAAAGGCAGCTGCTTTATTTAATGGGAACAAAACATTGTGAAATAGAGAAAAATTCATAAATTTGGAACAATTACAAGATGAAGGTAGGATGGGGTGATTTGGGGAAAAAATTAAAAATAACATCAACAAGCAAAGAAACAATGCCAGGACCCACCTTTTGGAGCTCATCTAGTTCATTAGAACAACTTCCACCACTCATTGCTTCCTCCTCCTCCATTGTCCGCTCGTCATCATAGCCTTCATGTTTCATCAAGTCTGCAGTAGGATCAAAGTCTTGGTCCCGATTGTCTGAGAGAACAAAAAATAATCAAACAAAATACATTTCAATTGTCTACATCAAGCCGAACACTGGTTTTATTGTAATTTACATGAATACTTTGGTTATATAGTTTAGTTTTAGCACAAGACCACAAGTATAGACACACCCAGTAAGAAGCAAACTCTTCTGTTAGCAGCAATAATCATATAGAACAGATTATTATTATTACCTCACTAAAAAAAAAAAAAAAAAAAAAATATCAAATGTTTCTATCAGTGTTTTCATAAATGATGATACCTACTTGTTTTTGTCATAAGCTGATACAGTTTCCAGAATTTCTGAACAAAGTTCAACAATAGGTTCAAAGCCAACTCACTTCCCTAAATCTGATCAAACATCTTTTGAAAGAGATTTTAGGTTAAAAATTTTCAACACTTAATTCTTTGAGCGCTGCTTTCATTAATGTCAAAATCCGTATTATTCACTTTTGCATTAATAATAAGAAAAAAGAAAAAAAAAAAAAAAGGAAAAAGAAAAAAAAAGTGAGATCTGTTCTATGATTTTGAACTCATTCTCTTGAGAGAAGCATAGCCTCTACCATTTCTTTATATACCCTATATCAACCCTGATTTGTTTCACCTCTGGTAAGGCTTTCCAGCATTTCTCAAATCAAATTTTTTTTAGGATAGCTGTATCATGACTGTTCATAAATTTGATATTTTTTAATGGCTTATCAATCCTTTGTGGGTTATTTAAAGCTGAAAAATTCTGTATTGTGAGAATTTTTTTAAGGGAATTTTGCATCCCCCCCCCCATACAAATCTTACTATTTAAGCTATAGTTGGGAGGAGGAGACAGAATAATACCTTTCCCCAAGGGCTATATCATGAAGTTTTACTTAAAAAGATGATATCCTGATGTTATATTGACTGCAAATCTTCTGCACCTTCTTCTTGGGGGCAACCTTTATTGTAGAGAGACATTGATCCATTGTAACTGGTATCTATAGGAATTGTATTTTGGGCAATTCAGAATTTGTGTACATTCTGGAAAGATTATATATCTTGACAAAGATAAACATTGAACCTGGTCTGATAATCCTTCAGTTTCTAGGGTGAAAATCAAGCTGCCTTGGTATCCCCCACCTTTCATTTATCTTACATCTTATGTATTACATATACAATATATTCTATTGTGTAACAACATTGACTGCTTATGAGTTTGTTCTGATGTCATAAACATACTATTCTTTACTTCAGACAAAAATGCTGGTTTGTCTCAAGGTTAAGGATATACCCGCGCACCCTCGTTTCCCCGAAATAGAGGTCTTAATTTTGTTTTCTGTGCAAGTCACTAAGACATCGAGTTTGTTATTGTGATATGCATCTGACTTCTTGCTGCCATCTCTAATTTCGTTTTTGGGAAATTGGAACTGACGCTTTCATAAGATACTTCTTGACATATCATATACATTAACATTTCTGAAAAATCATTTTATCTTCTACATCTTAAAAAACAAAGATTATATTGCAATATAAAAACAAATTATATAATTTTTAGTTCTTCACCCAAAACATAAAAAAGCATATAAAACTTTAAAGAGTCTTGGAGTATATGTCTTTGGGTCATATGTATCACACAAACGAAAATAAAGTGGGGGGGGGCAGAGAAAAGAAAAGTAACTTCCTTTGAAAAATAATAAAAACATTATCTAGCTCGAGGTTTAAAAAAAAGGAAAAAAAAAAAACTAAACATTTGCCACAAAGTAAACTAAAGATTATCTTGAATGAACTACACGGAAAAATAAGAGTCGCACGCACACAGCTGTATTCGGAAAATTGAATGTTTATTTGCAAATAGATATGAACAAGTTAATACGAGTCTGGGACGAACTAGATCGACATAAGCCCCCTCACCCCCAATGGAAAACGTGTGTAAAGAAACAAAAAAGTGGGAGAGTATTTTGAACGGAGAAAACCCGACAAACAGACAGACACGTGTGTAAGGTTCTATCAACATCGTGCTGAGTCACTGCCCATAGGCAGAGACAACGTTGCCGCATTTAGAAAATAGTTTTACTTCTCAGAAAAGATAAATTTAAAATCTTGAATGCAGATTATATATAATTTCGAAATAAGTAATGTGTACGCGTTACGTAGCGAAATTAGAAAATTTTCTTTTCAAAATGACGAAAAAACGGAGTGAACGGAAAATACTTCCGGTGAAAAAAGAAAAGTGCACAACTATTCATCTAAATACAAGGAGAATCAGTTTTAAGATTAACAAATATGAACAAGATTAATATTTTAACTATGAAATTCTTTAAAGAGACTAGAAAAATTCGACACTTTAGATTCGCACCAAATAAAAACAATGCGTTAGAAAGCTAAGTGCTTGGTGTTTGTTTACTTCTCGACAAGTCGGCTAAAAAAAGTTGTTTTTTTTTTTTTTCCAAGTGAGAAAAACAAAATACTGAAAGAAAAATAAGTAACTTAAATTTAAGTAAGAATCGAACTGTATATGAATAAAACAAATGAGAGGTTTTAAGAAATGGCTTAAGAAGTTAGAAAAGTCGTCGGTGGGAAGCACAAAATAAAGCATCTTCGTCGTTCTTATTACGATGGAAAAAAGGGATTCGATTTCCAGCAGTATACTTATTTATTAAATAAAATATTTTCAAACGGACGGTTGAGAGATCACGCATAAAAGAGACGATGGAGAAAAATAGTATTTTTGTTTAAGTTTTTTTGATAAAAATAATTTGCTATCAAATTAAAATTTAAGACGAAGACAAAACCAAATGAAAAAGGACAGTATTTTCTCCTGGTATTGTTTTTAACTTAAGCTTTTTAGAAAAAAGATCAATCGAACAAATAAATCAAAAGTTTTAAAACTAAAATTATACTTAAATATCTAAGTGAAATTTAGATTAATTTATATATATAAAATAATGAATATAAATAAAATTAAAAGTAAAATTAGGGAGAAAAGTTTGAAGTATTTTAAAGTGTAGATCGCGCGGGATAAAAGCTTTTAAAAATGCAATACACTGACTAGAAGGCGGGAGGTACAGGGAACATTGCATATAAAAGTTTAAGATTGTTCCTAATGATAATTAAAGTTGTAAAAAACATGAAAATTTTAGTATAAAATATAAGAGTTAGATGTATATTCCTCTAAAATTAAATAAAATTGTCCAAATTTATTTGACATGCAGAAAGTTTATGTCCAAAGTCAAAACCCAACTTAAAAATTCAGAGTAAAGTTGACGAGGGAAAAAAAAAAAAAAACACGCTTAAAGGAAATTGTACATTCTTTAAGAGAGCTTTCTTGAGAAGTTTAAGCCATTTGAGAAAAAATATTTTGAAATGATAAGAATAAAAGGCG
>CAHIKZ030001992.1:0-62500 GCA_903632075.3 Acanthosepion pharaonis
ATCTACCCATAGATGGGACCCTAACAGATGCTACCACCCTGGGTCAGGGTAGATCTGGGAACAGCAGCAGTTAAGAGGTGGTTCAACGCTCCTCAAAACCTGATCAGAGGCCATGCTGTTGGATGTAGTTTAACATATATACATATACACACACATATATGTATGCATACACGCACATATATATATACATGCTTATATATATATATATATATATATAAACACCTTTACAATACATTCATATATATATATATATATATATATATATATATAACGTATGTCTTTTCAGGGGACAGTCTGTTTCATGCTAAACGCAATCTTCCGGCTGTGTGCGTTGTGATTGACTCGAATATATATGCTGGCCCTTATTGCATTATGGGTCTATTGTTCAGCCGTTATTGGGTAGGCGGTAATTGTTATGTTACAAATTATTGTAGGGGCTATTGATTGGAAATGACTGTATAATAATAATAATAATTACAGTATCCGTGTGTCATCGCGCTTTCATCGTATTTATTAAAGAAGTTGTTTGATCCTGGTTGGTTCTTTCCAGAATCAATTTTGAAGTCGTTAAATTCTTTTTCCTAAAACTATAAACTTATATAATTATGATGGCTGCACCTTTAAAAAAAACATACTTTTATCGTTGATACAGTAAAAGACCAGAGAGAAACGTATCACATGCACAGATCAGAATAAAATGGTCTGACATTGACAGTTTGCTGTTGAGGCGAGATAAACATCAGCAAGAATTTATACTCGGTTATACGTTGGTTGAATATCTCAGCTACCGCCAATGGATCTCTGAAAAATTAAAGCTGTCCGTCTTGTGACATTAATGGAAAATTTCTTCAATAGATTTTGATGGAAGCGTGTTTCAATTACCAGCTTAAATGTGATACGCATTTGTTTTTTTTTATTCATTTTTTTATTTTTTTGTTCTTTTATTCTCCATTTATTTTAATATCGACTTATAAAAAGTGCATTTATCCTATGTTTCCATTTATTAATAAAATGAATTATTTTGATAGGTGTGAAAAAACATAACTTTCTGTTTTATTTGTCAAAGTAGTAATAAAATGAATGTGGACGAATTTATTTTTGTTTTTTTGATCTGTTTTTAAAACGTCATAATAGTTTTACATGAAGATTGAAAATTTTATTATATCTCATCCTAGGTAAAATTTTAGTCGACCGCAATCCGACAATGAATTTATTTTATAGGGTGTTTTTATTTGCATTTTTGTGCAAATTTAAAATGTTTTAAATTTTGATATTATATGTCCATCTTCATCTACATTTAAGATTGGAAAAATTTGGGTTCGTCCTCTACAGAAATGAGCCTCAATAATTATTTAATGCAAGATATTAAAATATTTTGATTTTTAAAACATTGCACTGTAAATGTTTTAATCCAGATAAATTGTTCAAAGTTTGATTTATATATCCGTTTAATTTTGCATTTTTTTTGTTTTGTTTAAAATTTGCAAAAAACTGTTTTGATCTTTTTGCAGATCCATCTTGAAATTTCGTAAATAATTGTTTTTGATGCATCTGTTTTGAAAAAATTTTAGATGCAAAAAATTTGAAATGAACAACTCAATAATTAAATTTAATGCAAGAAAATATGAAAAACATTTACATTTTTTAGATTGACACTGTCATGATGAGTAATGTTTCCATAATCAATTTCAATGTATTATTGTTCAAATGTCTTGTTGAAATAGAGTCGATCCGAACAATTTGATTCCAGATCCAAGAATTTATTTTGGGTTTTGTTATGATTTGATAATCAAAATTGCATTCATGCAATCTTTTAATTGAAAACAATTTTTGACTAAAAAAATTAATTTGAAACATTAAGGTTTATAATAGCCAGAAATTCATCTGTCCTCATTGAACACATGGCACAGTGGCAAGGGCGTTAGTTAAAAGTGAAACAACGACAACGTGGAGTAAATTCTTTAAAAGTGGTGGAGAAAATGGAGGGATAATGATAACTGACATCCATTAGACATGGCAATGGGAACAAGAACAGTTTACCCAGTGAGCGAATTAAAGAATTCCAAACCACCTTAAGAAGGTCTTAACTTTTATTTTAACGGAAAACAATCGGAAAAATGTGATAAATATAGCAATAAAGATTAGGGATGATAGTGTAATGCAATGTGATGTACCGTTATATATTCAGAAATATAGACAGAATGGCAATATGAGCACTAAAAAATTAATGCTGAAGACACACACACACACATGTGGTGTGTTAAATAGTCTGTATACCTGGTTAGCGGGGGGGAGATAAATATCCATTAGACATGTACGTGGAACAAGAACAAAGCTACCCCAGTGACGAATGAAAAATTGTAAAACGTGATTTTATAAATGTAAAAGCCTTAACTAAACACACACAAAACAAATGTTGATACATTTTTTAAATGTAAAGAAATATTTACTAAAAAATAGTAAAAAACTTGAATTAATTTTATTCTAACAGAAATTAATGCATTTTTTTTCATTTTAACTGATGAAAAAGTATTCGTACAAAAAAAAAAAAGCATATTAACTTAATTTAATACTTTGTGGAATATCCTTTATTGAGTTCAACAGCTACCAGTCTATTCCTGTACGTCTCAACTAGTGATTTGCACACATCGAGTGGTATTTTGTCCCATTCTTCTTGGCATATTGTCTTCAAATTCTTGATATTTGTTGGTGCTCTTTTCCCAATTTGAATTTTCAAATATCGCCATAAATTCACGATTTCTGGGGACTGACTTGGCCATTGCAAGACATCAACGTTACTTTCAGCTAACCATTTCTTGTAGATCTAGCGGTTTGTTTAGGATCATTATCCAGTTGGAAAAACCCAATCAGGAGGTAGCCGAAGTCTCAACAGAACGCATTAAATTGTTTTGCAGGATTTTCTGGTAGCTTTCGGCATTCATCTTGCCATCTATTATTGATATTCTGCCAACACCTTTTTGCAGAAAAAACAGCCCCAGATCATGATACTGCCACCACCAAACTTTACAGTTGGCAACGTGTTCTTTGGTAAGTAGGCTTCACTGTCCTTCCTCCACACATGATTTCGATAATTATGACCAAACAACTCTATTTTAGTTTCATCTGTCCATAGTACTTTTTCCCAAAACGAATATTCTTTATCCTTATGCTCTCTAACGAATTTTAGCCTAACATCTCTGTGTCTTCCTTGGGATGTGTGATTTCAGACTGTTTTTGTGTAGTTCATTACTTATTGTACACTTGGTTACTTTAATCCCTAATGCACGCAGATGTTGCTGCAGCTCTTCTCGGGTAACCTGTGGATTTTGTTGGTTCTGGCGTTCTAATATTCTTGTTGATCTTAGAGAAATCTTCCTCAGAACACCTGTTCGTCTTTGGTTTTCGACGCTGTTACGAGTTTTAAACCTTGAAATGAACGAAGCAATTGTAGTAAAAGGAATATCCAGGTTGTTAGAAATTGTTCTGTAACTGTTCCCATCTTTCCAAAGACAAAATGTGTTGTTTTTGTGAAATAGTCAATTCTTTACCTTTAGGCATTATTAGAACCTTCTTGTAAGACTAGAAATTGCAGAATGCTCTGATAATGGCTAATAGCGTTAATTATAATTACTGATAACATTACTGGAATATTCTAGAATATACTTTTTTCATAATTAATTGATTATTTTATTCTAATAATTGATTTGTACGAATACTTTTTTCACCAGTTAGAATTAAAAAAAATGCATTAATTTCTGTTAGAATAAGAATTAATTAAGTTTATTATTATTTTTTAATAGTATGTGTCTTTATACATAAAATGTGCCGAGATTTGTTTTATTTAAAGCTTTTGCATTTATAAAAATACAATTTTTCAAGTGTACGGATATTTATTCCCCCCACTATATATATAATATATATATATATATATATATTTCCAAATTATGGTTTATATATACATAAGAAATAATAGTAAATAAACGCACTACTCCACTATGAATAAATATTAATATTTACATTTCACAATGGTCAGTTTTCTAACCACAGCGGACAGTTACATTGTGCTACCAGAGTTGTGCAAGCGGGGAAAAAGGAAATGTATACTTATCATTGGTATAAATTTTTGCTTTCTTATTATACATTGATCACTGTTTTATTACCACCAGCACTCAATGTATGATATTTTGCATAAATACACACACGCATACACATATGTGTGTCTGTGTATAGGGAGGAAGAGGTCAAGGAGGTTCACCTGATGTCCCGTCCCGTTAGGAACACGGGCCGTCCTGGGTATAACGATAAACTACATCTGCGTCCTGGCTAAGACGATAAACTACGTCCAACAGCAAAGCCTCCGATCAGGAGGTTTTGAGGAGCGTGAAACCACCTCTTAATTGCTGGTGTTCCCAGGTCCACTCTGATCCGGGTTGGTAGCACCTGTTAGACTCCCAACTATGGGTAAATAGTTATCCCCCAGACTGGAGTCAAAACACTATGAAAGTGTAAACGTAGGTTTTAATAACAGAAATACTTTGTAAAAAAATTATTACCAGCAATAAAAATCTTGTCGGAATTAAATAACGCATTGAGATTGATATGCTGTAAAACAAACCAAACCAAACAGGAACACGGGTGGGATGATCTGAGTTAGTTCATAGGCGATGAAGACGTCTCTGTCTTCTTCATCGGTTTTGTTCGAGTGAACAAAGAATACTTTGTGGTGAATATTGAAGTCATCACATGAAAAATGAAAGCTAGATGAGAGAAATTCGGTGAGGATATTATCAATCTTCTCAGATCTTCAGTAAAATCAGTAAAATATTAGCATCCCATCGTCCTGAGGATGATAGCGAAGATGAACGTGATAGTGTGGATAAGTGCCACGCAGAAGCACGTATATGGAATATCAGGGTCCTCGGTTTGTTTGTTTTTTTGTTTGTTTTTTACGTCTCGCAACAGGGAAACCAGTGCTTTATGTAAGTGCCGAGTCCGTGGCAGTTTAGATGGTCGTGTTTGGCTATTAGAGATGAGTAGCCCGGAATTTTGAGTCCCTACAGTCGGATTGAGCTCTGGAAATTTGAAACGGAGACCCTCACACTGCTACATGAGATAGTATACTTGGAGTCTACTTTTTTATAAAGTTTGCTGCTTTTGTTTGTTTTTGTTGAATTCATGTATAGATATTTGTTTAGGTAATGAGATAGGCACACCCACAGGAGATGTATGCATAAATAACTTATATTGAATTGTCCGGGGATACAGCTGCATCAATACTGTTTATCATGGCATCGAGAGGCCCCGCCGGTAATTACCGTGCGGTCCAGAATCCACTCACAAAATGGTAGTACAACATCCGGATTTAGTATTAGAAGAAGTATCTACTGCCAGTGTATTTCTGATCCTGGCAGTAGATTATTCTTCTAATACTAAATCCCTGAATTTTTTAACAGCATGTTGAATTCTGGTAAAACGAAAGCCGTGACAAATGTAAAAGTGATCAAATATTTAAAAAATACAAAAGATATCGGTTTGTTGCTGTAGTGAAAGAGATAATCAGCTACCTCAAAAAAGAATTCGTGTTTTGCGTGCGATCTGCCGAAGAAAAATTACCAAAAAGTAGTTAGCAAAAATCTACTTTAAGGACCAGAATCTATGCTAATGTTCTTCCCTCCCCTTAATGGCGTGACCAATCAGAAAGATCTTTCGTTGAACAAAGGCCGATGTTTTTCGCTTATGTGAACAGACTTGTTTTTCTGAGCTTGGTGGACGAACACGCTTTTTTGCTGGTGAGAAGTGAAGGTTGGATTTGTGACCCCATCGTTTGAACTGTGATTTGGCTACAAGTGTTGCGGTCGAGAGACAGAAGAAATCTATTGCAGACGTTTATTGCTATTATAAGTTGACAGTTTCTTTTCTTTACAACTACAGTTGCACAAGCCTTGGCAGCTTCATACCTATTACGTAGTTGTTTAGTAAATATATATACATATATATATATATATATATATATATATATATATATGGATATATATGATTTGTTGTGTGAGAGAGAGAATTGATACTATGCTCAATTAATGTTAATATAAAGTCAACGTTTCGGACGTTTCGGTCTATTTATTAATACAGCATAATTGCATATTAAGATTTTTGTTTGTTTTTTCTGTATATTTTTATTTATATATATATATATATATATATATATATATATATATATATATATATATAAAGGTTGAAATCTTAAATTTCAGAAAGGAAAATTAATAGATGACGTTCTTTAATGTTGCTGCGTATTTAATGAGATATTTATTGTGCCTGCACATTGATCTTTCTGTTCAAATACTTTGAAATTTTCAATATCTTGTATATAAGTGTGTAGATAGATAATATAGTTGAGACTGTAGGTGTAAGTAAAAATACTTACCCCTTCCAACAAATTAATTTTTACACACAGCTCATATAATGCAAAAGAATTTTAGTTTTATTCTTACAAACTGATTTATCAAAAGTTATGCAACCGGTAATTTAAACCGTCTAAGTTTCACATATCCTTTTATAGAGATAAACATATATATTAAAGAGATATTTTTTATACTTATAGATTTTGCCTAGCTTTAGCTGAGTATTGTATAAGGACAAACTTGGAACAAAGCATAGGAAGATTACCGTAACCTAATATTCTAAATAAGGAAAGCAGTTTGATATTGAAAATCAACATTCAAAATCTTAACTTTTTCCTTGATATTGAACACTAACTTCGGTCTTTTTCTATGTGCCATGTCCCTTCTGGACGTAGACGATCATTACTCTCCAGAATTTCCTGCTCTTTGTAGTTCTTAGTAAATTTTGTCTTTACACTCACTTAATCCCTGTTCTGCCAACCATTTAAAGAAGCTTGTTAGGTACATTATGTCCTGTATTCCTCTGTCCCTCTTGAATTTAACAGGTCTTGTCAGTGTTATATTTTCCAAACCTTCTTTCCTCATTATGCGCGATAGAAAGTTCAACTGTTTCTTTCTGATGTTAAGAATAAGTGCCCTTTTGTTTCCATTTTCTCTAAAACTTTATCATTGCTCACATGCTCAACATCTTTCTGGAGAACCAGATTTCTCATGTCTCAAGACTTTTCTTTGTCTGTCAGGAGATTGTCCAGCATTCACTGTCATATAGAAGGACTAATATTACATAACAGTTAAGTACTCTTTTCTTTGTTTCTAACAAGATTTTACTGTTTCTTAATACCTTGCTTAGCTTTTGGAAGGCATCTTTTGCTATCCTAATGGGTCTTCACATTTAAGTGTCACATTTTCGATTCTCTGTTAACATACTTCCTAGATATTTAAATTTTTAAACTTGCTTGATTTTGTTATGTCTAATTTGTAAATCACATGTTGTGCTCTTCCTTTTTGCTGACATCCATACCTTGTGTATTCTGATATTTAGTCCTTTCTTCTTACTTTCCTTTACTACATTCTATAGGAATTCCTGTATTTTCATTTCAGTGTCTGTTATTAATACTGTATCATCTACTGAATGGAAATACGTAATTATCTCACCCACCAAGCAGGCCATTTCTACAAATTCTCCAAGGAATGGCATTAGCAGAATGAATCACAAGCAGACGTTATGATCTAGATTGTCTAATGTGGATTTATAAAGAACGGCATATACATGCAATTGTTTTTTTTTAATCATTTCACCCCAGGCGAAGTAATAAAGCCACTAGGACGCAGGGGGGTTACTGAATGTTATAGAATATGAGAAAAACTAATAGTAAGGAGAGAAGACAATAAAAGAAAAAAGAAAAAAACAGACGATAACGATTGGCATTGCATTTAAATTTTTGAAAATCAAATTTGACTGGGAAGCAAGAAACCGGCAAAGAGTTCCACAAGTGATAAAAGAAACAGTATAAAACTTGCAGTTATATCTATCCATTTCAACTGTAAATGGTGAGACCTATTCGCCAATCTAGCACTGTGCTTAAATTCATAAAGTCTAAGTACCATAGAGGAAAGTACAATTAACATGAAAATATTTATGGAAAAAAACTCAGGGTAGCTATGTTACATTGTTGGGAAAAGAACTGAAGCCGAGATGGCAGGTGAGGACCAATAACATTGCAGATTATTCTATGTTTTTTATCAAGAATTTCTAACTATATATCAGGCACATCAGACCAGCCGTGGCAACAATATTCGAGGCATGGTTGAATAGTAGACTTATAAATATGTAAAATAGACTCTGGCAAGAAAAATTGTCTAGCATGATATAGTAAACTAACTTCCTTAGCTGCAAATTTAACAACTGATTCAATATACACTTTCCACTTCATGTCAGCTGAAAACATTAGTCCGAGAAGGCGCAAGGTGTCACTCTCTTGGAGGTTAGCATCAGCCATACCGATAGAAGTTGAAAAGAGTTATGTAAGAGGATTATAAGAGCGCAGTTTCATTTTTGAGGTGTTGAAATTAACAAGCCATTCCTTGCCCCATTTAACAACAGATTGTTGGTCATTTTTTAGATCAGTTGCCAATCTTACCTTATCGAACCGATCAGACTTACTATTAAGACAGGATTTTAAAATTTATTCGTTTAAACGTTATTTTTTTAAATGTATATTCAGATATGTATATTTCGAGAATCAGAAAGATAGGTGTTCAAAAGCACTATATGGACTTTTTTGGATCAGGATGTCTTACCTGACCGAGTTAGTCTAAGGCGCGTCAGATCTAATGACGGTTTTCCCTAGGGGACGCAGGTTCGAATCCTAACAGATGAAACATATTTCTCTAACAAAATTTCTCGAATATTCAAGCCGGTAGATGTAAATAAATAAATAAAAAACAGAACATCTACTCAAATATAAGAATCCATTTAAAAATAATGTTTAAACATATAAACTTTGAAATCTTTCGGATTTAATCCATTTCCTAAAAAATATTAAGACAGAAATAAAAAGCTGTGTTATCAGCGTAGATATTGAGTTGAAAACTAATAAAGTTCCTTGAAACTCTTATTCATTTCCATGATATGAACAACAGACATTTTATTTTATTATTTCTTGCTAGTATTAGAAACAATTCGTAAATTGTTATTTTAAACCAATTCCCAAATTTCCCAGTTTTATTGCCTCACTAGGCATTTACACCTTTATTTTCTACCAACTAAAACTATTAATTTAGTTATGTCTCCATCCTCGCCTTGCAGAAGTAATATGGAGGTTGCTAAAAAGTTCTCGACCCAACCCATTTCTCCAAATCAGAATAAGTGGTTAAACATCAGTATTGTTGTTGAAGGTCTTCTTGTTCGGACTGATAACTTTTCATTCAGCATCCTCTCGAATATATACGTTCTCATCAGCGGAGGTGAAATTTCAATAGAAAAACAAATAAATATTTAAGAGAAGCAATCTCATTTTCTAACGGAAATTAAAAATTCAGAATGTGGAACTGATAAATTCTAATCACTTCAAATACTTCGGTGTATGGATCACTTATAACAAATTCAGTACAAGAGATAAGGAAATTGAAAACAAAATAGGTTGCGATAATGCATGTTACGGTATTAGACAAAAGTACCCATTATCATAATGGGTACTTTTTTTGTCCAACACCGTAAGATGCTACACAACCAAAATATTAACCCAAGATCTCGAGTTCAACCTTTGCATAACCTCGTCAAATGTAGACACTCATATGGAAGTTATTCATGGTGTTCAGCTTGTTCAGAAATGTCTAACCTATCAGCTATATTCAACCGTTTTCCCGGATCAATGATTAAAATTAGCTTCAAGTGAACTAATCCTTCAGGTTTTGAAGACTCTTAAGATAATCTTTGATAAAGCCATGTAGACTCTTATCGTTTTATTACTTTAAATATTATTTTTAGTGTAATTTTGGTAATAAAAATATGTCTAATAAATAAATAAAATCCATGAATACTTTAGACTTTTGTATATAAAATCTTAGCTACATTTTTCTTTACTTAAAATTGTGGTATACCACTGAATAGACCAGAATAGCTGTGTCGGAGTTAGCTCCTCCTTAAATCCTCAAATTGTCACTAGGGGTCACTCTCCCTATACTATAAATACTGGGCGACTTTTCGCCTCGTTCTCTTTTTCATTTCTTCGTTTCAGCGACTACAATGTAAGCTCTCTTAGAAGATCTGCGTCTTCACATTTGTGGGAGACGCCATGAACATTATACGCACATACACGTACGTACGAACATTCAGCAAAGAACAGACACCAATATTTACACACACAAATGTTATTGTCCATTGTAAAATTGTTTTCTTTTTGTATATATATATATATATATATATATATATATATATATATATATATATATATATATATATATATATATATATAGGTCTTGTTTGTCTTATTTACATCTTCAGTTGGACTTAATTCAAGTCCGGCAATTTTTTTGTAGTTGGACCTTTTAATATTCTACCAGGAGTTACACACGTGTTTCTAATACAACAACATGCAAACACGGTTCTCTACAGCTGTATAGGGCATAGGGAGCATTGGTTTCATGCTTCACAAAATAGATTCGTGTAAGCTGGAATTTTAACTTGATTTGCTGATTCCCTTTTTTATATATCCGTCATTAATTATTAAAATTAAAAAAGAACTTCTTTGGGCGTAGTCAGTTAGTTATGTGCCATGCGTGAGACACGCGTAGATTCGAGTAAGCTGACCGAGGCAGATTTTCTCCCGCGGTAAGTTGCCATTTCTTTCTGCGGTAGACCAGTTACCATCCAAGAAATCGGTTTGTTCTTATTTATCCATAGCTGGTGGGGAGAAGAAGAGGATTCATACCTTTCCCTTTTCCCCATAAGCAGGTAATTCGACTAGAATTCGAACTCGGCTCTCTGATTCCTCAATCCGAGACCCTATCCATTACTCCATCGTGCCTCTTTGTACAAAATTTAATTATGGCGATAAAATGAAACATTTATAAAAATGAGACGAAAATGGACAGGAAGGAAAACATTACCATGAATGACAGTGCGAAACAAGAAAAAGGAAAAATATTGATATTTACTAGTCGGGATCTATCTAGCATATCTATGTCTACCATTCGTCCATGCTTAGAATATTTCTGCCATATATGGTCCTGTTTACCTGGAGGTCCTTGATAAGATCCAAAGAAGAATCAGTAATATTATTGGTCCTGATTTGGCGGTTTGACTTCAGTCACTTGCCCACCGCCGCAAGGTTGCTTCTCTCTGCTTTTTTTTTAATAAATACTTTTATGGTAATTGTTCGGATGAGCTCTTCGCTATGGTACTTAAACGTTATGAATTTAAGTGCAATACTAGACTGGCTGCGAGATCTAATCAACTTACAGTTCTGCTCGCTAGATGTAGCCGTAATTTCTGTGCTGACAGTTTCGTTTCTTGCACCTCTCGTCTGTGGAACTTCCTTCCAGTCCCATGCTTTCCAGCTAACTTTAATCTGCAATGTCAATCGCTATCTACTGTCCTCTTGATTGTTTTTTTCTTCTCTTTCTACTCATTATTGATATTTCTGTTTCTAATTTCTCCATATCCTGTAACCCCTTGCTTGTTAGTGGTTGTATTGCCTTACTGATTTAAAAAAATATTTGTGATAATTTCACAGCTTTCTAATTTTAATTTTCTGATGAATCTTAATTCTTAAGTTAATCACTGAATAATCCCATTGCGAGTTCTACGACAATAAAATACCAATGCAAATTCTATTATTGCTTCAATAAGTATTTATGCTTAATAACTTTAACAAAATATCATAGATATGAATACAGGTCATTATTTAGAGAAGTAAGACGGTGGTCTAATGGATAGCGGCTCGGATTGAGAGAGCCGAGTTCGAATTCCAATCGAATTCATTCATTTAATCATAATACGTTTTGAGAAAGGTATGAATCCTCTTCTCTCCCCACCCCAGCTATGGGTAAATAACAGGACAGACCGGGTTCTATAGTCTTGGATGGCAACTCGTCAATCGCAGAAAGTAATGGCAACCTCTTGCGGGAAAAATCGTCAGTCATGTATCGAAAAATACATGATCGCCTAAACGTGTATCAAGCATGACACGTAACTGGCTGAAGTGGGTACAGATGAAAAGATGAAAAATTGAAAAGTTTTTTTTTTCATTTACAGAAGCAGACATTAAATACATGAGTGTTATCACTTTCTCTTTCTTTCTAGAACCAAACAGGAGCTTTGATATTTATTCTTCCATCTATCTTCACAATCAAACAAGGATGCTTTATTGTCTATATCTGAGGCAATGTGAGGACATAAACATACGTTCTAACTAAAGAAATCAGGAAGAGGCAAAATTATAATATGATTTTTATATTTCTAATATGTTATCCTTTTTTTCTTGTTTTGCATTACCGTTTATGATGAATGGTTCTTTTCTTCCTATGCACCGTTTGCTAAATCTTCGTGTGCTTGCAAAATCCGAAATACAAAACGGCATATAAAATTTAATTTCCTGATATGATTAGTAGAATTGGTTCAATTGCACAATTTCCACTGAATGACTCCAGCCCCTTCACTTACCTCATTGCATGTCTATAAATAAATCTTTTATTTACGTAAACTTAATTTAACTCTAATCAGCATATCTCGCAAGTAAGCATGGAGTGTTGTATGTTTACGCTAATGCGTTCGGGTTACCGGTGTCTGGTCGGTCAGTGTTAGTTGTAGTTTCGGCTTCTCGAGCGGGTATCGAGTATTATCTTTCGTCAGTGATACTAATAAATAAGTGCCAATTTTGTAACTTTATTGAGTCCTCCCTCTCTCTCTATCTATTTCCTCTCTCTCTCATCCTCCTCCTCTCTCTCTCCTCCTCCTCCTCTCTCTCTCAACATTTCCTCCAAATCTTCCATTTTCTCTCTATTGCTCTTCACACCCTATCCATTTTTTTATAATTATTTCTCTACTTAAATATCATTCTTTCTCTCTTTGATCCCTCTTCTTGTTCTTATCTCCTCTTTTCTCGTGAATCCTAAAATCTTTTCACTTCCTTGTTAGTTAAAAAAAATTTGATCTTTTTTCTTTATCCGCCAGAATTTTCTTCTTAAAAACATTCCTTCTTTATTGCCTCCCCATTTTTATTTTCACCGTTTCTTTTGTTCTCTATTTTACGCTTTTAAGCTTTCCTTTTTTTTTCCTTCATATTCTGCATTTTTATTCCTCTTCTTTCCTGATTTTTCTATCTTTCACTTTTTGCCCATTTCTTTCTTATTTACTGTCTTTCACTTCATTATCTTATTCTTCAATCTCTCTCCTTTGATTTCCCCCCTCTCTATCGCACGCCCCCCTCTCTCAAAATCTCTATTCATTAGATTTCCTCTTTTTTTCTGTCTTCATATCCACTTTTTTTTTCTCTTTCTCCTCAGTTGACTGTTGGGCCAAATGAATAAAATCATAAAAAACAAGAAAGAATTATCACATGATCATACACACACGAACACACAAACAAACAAATAAGAAAATATTAAAAAAGCAAAACACATTTACTTTCAGACTGTTTTCCTCCTTGTTTCAGACACTGCTCTCCAGTCTTCTTCAGGTGTCTGTCGAACCAGGACATTTTGAACTCGAACCTTTATTCTCTGAAATGCACTAATGTCGACATACATCTGAAGAAAGTCAGAGAGCACAACGGCTTAAGTGTTGTGAGATAACAGCACCGATGAGGGCATTAGTTTGAATGTGAAATCTTTTATCTCTTCAGAAATTTACACAGGCACAACTTTCTTTGTTCATTCTTAATTACCTCTGTATTTACAATATAAACAATGCTTTCAGAATTACCCCATTTTCCCCAAGTTTACGCCGCGTACATTAATCAGTGACTATCACATAATAAGAACAAATTGGAGAAAAAATGATTTTTGACTTATTCTTTTGCTGGCTTTTGCAGTTATTAGATGTTTTCATATCCTCAGTGAATATGACGAGGTGTATATGTTTTAAAATTATAATATGGAAGAACCATTGTGGAATCTTCCACAACAAGCCAGTTAACACCTGCTAGGAAAGGCACTATTCCTGTTGTAATTTTCACCATCACAATCTTACAAAATATATAACAAGCATTCATTGGTTAATTACCTTCAATCTAGCTTGCTGATTGGTCAGTTCCGACCAATCAAACCGCCTGCACGCGACAAATCGTTTTCCCGCTCAATATGCTCGGAGCCTCCACGTGATACACGACATTATAAAAACAGAACACGTGTAAACTCTCCCTCGTGTTTCTTTTCATTCATCTCTCTCGCGTCTCATTTGCCAAGATGTAACTTTCAAGAACTCCCGTCTTAACTAATGCAGTCAGACGTTAAAGACCATTACCAACATTCACGCAAGTACGAACTCTGAAATCTCTTCTGAAATTTTGCCAACTTGTACAATACACCATTCCAAACATGCTAAAGAAACTTTATTCTTCTAAAGTACAGTTTACTAATTACTTTCACTTTATGAACTTAGGTACAAATATTACCTAATCTAAGAGACACAACTCTGTCTAACCTTTTCACTCAGTATTCATGCATGTATACCAAATACTAATAAATTCAATGGTTATGTTTTGAAACAATTTGTTTATGAATAATTATTCTCTGTCTTGTATTAATTGTTTTGGATGGAAGATTATTGAGCACACACAATTTTAAGCCTTCTGGTAATTCAAACCTTCTATTCCTCTCCAACACCCATCACACATCCGCAATACCATTTTAGAAATATGTAAATTTGTTTTAGGATTAGACTTCGTACATTACTGCCCTACCTCCTCTTCCTGCTTAGTCCCAGTGCACTCCAGTGTAGTCTAGGACCATTCCCTCGACTGTTCAGAGGTGAGTTTTTTTTTTTTAAAAATAGGTCTTTTTGATTTAGAAATTTTGCCAGATGCTACGCCAATCGCTTTTAAATTCAATGAAGTCCTTCTCCTAGATTTGTTGCCAACCAAGACTAGGTAACCCAGTCTGTGCAACTGTTTAATCCATAGATGGGAGGAGAAGAGATTGATTTATCTTTTCAGGGGTATTTGTATAAAAGTAAACTCTGCGAGCTCGGATGGAATTTGAACTAGGGATGTCGATTCCAGTTTCAGAACCGATAACCGCTATACGACGCACACATATAACATTACAAGAGATAAAATCGTCAACGTCCTACACAACAAGAGATAAACTCATCGCCACTCTGCACTACAACAGATAAAATAATTACCATTTTCGTCTAAAATTATTTAGATGAAATAATTGCCTAATTTTCAACAAGAGATTTAATCAACCCCTACACCAAGAGATAAAACCGTTATCCCCAACACTACAAGTTTTTAAATTTATTAACACTAATTGCTGTTGAGCATTTACTGAAGTAGGGACTCATAGATGGGATTTGTCTGAAAATTTCACAAGAATACAACAGGAATAAAAGTATAAAAATGCTGCATTCGAAAATGGTTAGGTCACACCTAAAAGCTTAACAAAGTTAATACTAAGATAGCCACTTAACTGCGAAATCTGAATTTCTAGACACCAAATTTTATTTTTAAAAGGCTGTCGAAATTTGGTTAAAGAAGAACCTCAACTATGCAAGCATTTCTTCAAACTAACGTGTTCTCCTTCCAGGAACGACTCTGGAATACGCAAATTGGATCTTCATGTTGCTTATTCGATAATGGCGGTTACATAACTGAAACTGAACTTTTTAACTTTTGAGCGGTCTTCTGTTTTATGGTTACAAGGACAAATATAGTGGGTGAAGTGGGGAAACAAATATTCGCACACCTACAAATTTTTAATTTATTGTATTTCCCATTAATGAATAAACATACTTTTCATATAATTAACTGCACACAGATGCATAATAACTAAATATGTATAGAAAACAGAAATAACGGTTTTAATAGAAATTAATCCCACTTACCCATTTTAAAGGGTGAAAAAGTATTTGTACAATACAAAAAAGAATACGTAATCTTCATTTAATACTCTGTAGAATATCCATTATTCTCCTTCTACAGCAACCAATTTTCTTCTTGTAGTTCTCGTTAAATGATTTGAATTACATTTAAAATTTTTTATTCATACTTATTTTATGGTTTTCAGATCCGGGATGTTTGTTGGAGCACTCGAAAAATTTGATTTAGTCAGGATGAAGTTCAAGTATTTTCAACGAAATCATTAAATTTGTTTCCAAAAAATATTTTGATAAACTGCGGCATTCATTTACCATTTATTACTGATATGTTGCCAGTACCTTTTGTAGAAAAATCATCCTCAAACCATAATGTTGCTACCACATACTATGAAAATGTATTACTAGTAATTTTTTCTAATGTATTTTTATTTTTTTAAATTTTTCAATTTGAATTTTCACTAATTTTTCATAGAATGGGAAATACACAGGGTGCTATTAACCTGGTTCAGGTTGGACATGGGAACAACAGCAATTATGAGGTGTTTCCACGCTCCTGAAAACCAGAGGCCTTGTTACCGGATGTATTTTATCGTCATTTTAAGGGACGATCGTATCATATTGATTTTAACTATCGTGATTAAAATGTTTGCTTTAATGAATTCTCATTTTTGGCCACAAAGCTTTTGAAAAAAGATTTTGGTGGAAAGTAATGAGCCCTGATTCTTTTAGAATTTGTAGAAGCTAAATTTCAACTTGTTCAACTGTTGTATTTTCGAAAAAAGAATCTACATAGTTTCAATTGTATTTTGTAACATAAAATTTACATACTATTTACAGCTAAAGGACGGCCATGTTCACACAAAAAATGAAGCAAACTAATGGCGAAAATAGGCTCGAAATAGCAGAAAAAATGATAAACATCTACATATTACAATGGTTAGTG
Source organism: Acanthosepion pharaonis (assembly GCA_903632075.3). Lineage (NCBI taxonomy): Eukaryota > Metazoa > Mollusca > Cephalopoda > Sepiida > Sepiidae > Acanthosepion > Acanthosepion pharaonis. The sequence continues at coordinate 16,889 of CAHIKZ030001992.1, forward strand.
GAGATGTGCGGGTGATGTATTGGATAACGACTCGGAATGAGAAATCAGAGAGACAAGTTCTAAATCGAGACAAGTTTCGTTACATTCACTTATTCTTAAATAACTTTGGGTGTTCCACTTCTCTTCTCTGTGGGTTAAATAGTAGGAACTGTATATAGGTAAATTATTGTTATTCTAAAAGAATTGCTAACGCAATGTTCACGATATTCACGCGTAAAAGATAAAGAATTTTTCTTACAATCCAAAATACTTTTCGGCTTTAAATAACCAACAGATCAAAACAAAGCCGTACAAAACAAATCAGTTAACTAACAAATGGTTCATGGCTCTTCCTTTGCAGCTGCACAAGACAGAAATGAGCGTTATGTCCTTTTTGTGGACGACGATGACATGAAAGACGATAAATTATCTACGACACTGACAACTCCCATGAAACTCTGATGATGTTTATATTTGAAACAGACAAAGCTGAAGTAGACTAAATTGTTCTTAATATGTTGACGAATTTACTTTCCGTCATACCATCCTCAACATGGTAACACCGGAAAAAATCAGTATTTAGTTCTCGTTCATAATACGCACTTTTAACGTTTAGACTTTACAATCTTGATTTAAAAAAAAAGCAGCGTATTCTACACGAATAAATTTAAAAGCGTGAATTTGTTTTTTCAATGTATAATGTAAGGCGTATTCTCTGCGAAGAGAGTAACAAACAATTTTTATTTTACTATTACATAAAGAGTTATTCTGAGCATCTGCTTATAGAAAGATTTTAGCAGGTTGATTTTAATCCTTTTTTCGAAGTACTCGATCACAATCAAATTGTCGCCCTAAGCAAAATTTCGTAAATTTCTAATGGAGTATTACACTCGAATGTTGGAAATTTATTTTTTTTTTTTTTTTTTTTTTTTACTGTGGTTGTTTTTTTCCCTGGGAATAATAATGGAAAGCTATTCTGTTACTTTCGCTGGGATAACTTTATTGAGGAACCCCTCGTAGTTAATTAACTCTGTTGAGTTCATTCGCCTTTCGGGGTGTCTTATTTTCCCTCTTACAGTGTTGATAACTGCTCCCCTTTGCCTATTTAAACTCCACAGTTTCCTATCCTTTGTAGCTCTTCCCAGTTTTTTTGTCTTTTTTATTTCCTTCTCTAGTTCTGAAAATTTTTCACAAGTAGATCTTTATATTACTCGCTGTTTTCATGTTTCCCTTTTGATAATGGGTCCATCTCTCCTGCTTTCAATAGTCCAGTTAATGTCATATTTCTCAGGACTTATCATTACGCCCTAGAAATTTATGTTTCTTTTTGATTCTAACTATATTTTATTGTTTCTATTTTTCCTAGAATTTCTTCGTTACTATCATGCTCCGTCTATAGTATTTTCAACACCCTTCTATCGAACCTCATTTCTGTTGCTTCATGTCTTCTCTTTATTTGTGAGGAAGTTGCCCAGCATCCGCTAGCATATGGGAGGATTAATATTACGTACAGATTGAACACACTCTTTTCTTTGTGTCTAATTAAATTTTCCTGATTCTTAATGTTATGGGAACTTACCCATAATAATAATGGACTGTTCCTGACATCATAAATACTGCGCCTCTCAAGAGGTACGAGTGGGAGATTGTAAGATGAGGAGAGATAATTGAGAGCATATTGTAAGGACATTGAAATAGTGATACTTGTCGAGACAACATAGTTCACTCTAACCAAATCTGGTAGTCATTACTAATACTTCTACTTCTTTTGTATTATATTTCTGTTGTAATATATCTTTGTATTCCATACCTGTGTTCGTGTTATTCTTTCATTGGTTCTAACCTTGGACCATCACCGTGGTACAAGGAACTTGGACCATAACACTTAATACATTGTTTAACCTTTTGGAAAACATTTTGCTATTCCGATGCGGCTTTGAATTTCAGTGTCACATTTATTGTCTCTGTTAAAACACTTCAAAGATATTTAAATTTTCGAACTTGTTAGATTTTGACATTTTGACTATTCTTGTTACTAACAACCATACTTTCCCCCGATTTCTTTTAAGATATTTTTAAGGAGTATATGGAAATTTGTTTCTGTATTTGTGATCAACGCAGTATCATCTTCATATTTGACGCTGTTAAGATTATTTCCAGCAAATACTTAATCCTTGTAGGAGTTTCAGTTCTCTTACGGCCGCCTCGTTTAGAAAGTTGAATAAATCCCGTGAGAAGACACTTTCTTATTTTACGCCCTTTTTCTATTTTGTGCATTTACTCGATTTATTTTCTATCTGTCTGCAGGCGTTTTGCTCCAAGTATAAATTCTGGATTATTTTAATATCTTTCCAAAATAAATCAAATTTTCCTTGCAGCTTAAAGAGAACTTTGAGAGCTATCTGAATGGATGCTTTTGCATAGTCTATGAAGCATAGGTATAATTGCTCATTTTGATATCATTCTGATCATAAATATCTTGTTACTTGTTTCAGTGTCTTCAACAAAACCACATTGTTCTTATTTACAGTCTTATTCTTGAGCCCTATTCATCCGAATTCGGATGTTAAATTTAGTTATGTGGCTCATTAAACTGACTGTTCGATGGAGCTCGCATTCACTTGCACCTGGCTTCCTAGGCAGCACTGTGAAAATGTATCGACTAATGTTTTTCTATAAGCTACTACTGTCGTATATTTCATTTATTCTTTATATAATCTTATTGAGGCCGAACGGAGGATTACCATACTTACTGATATTCACTTAGCTTAGGAATAGAAACATAGCAATCACCTAGTCAGATTGAATTCACAACTGCAGCACTGACTTGAATGATTAATTTACTTGCCATCGTGCTAAGGCACAGTTTCATGCATTATTTTCACGATGAATTTAATTATTTGGATAAAAAACGAGAATTGGCGGCGTGTTTTTAAATCCATTTTAAAGAAAATATTTAGATATATAGATTCATGCAAACACATAGATACCATTTTGTTTCACCACCTTTCGCCATTTTTGAGGCAACATCATAATTCCTTCCTCCCCATAACTTGGAATTTTCTTGAGTAATGAACTGGTTTATACAGACTTCCAGAAAATTGAGGTTCTTGCCACTAAGATAATTTTCTTTGGATCAAAATACAGTAACAATCTGAAGATGCAAAAGCAGGTTAGTCCGGCGAGGATAGTAGATCATTCCAACTAAACTGTATCAGTTTCTGCTGTGTCTGCAAAGAGAGCTGAGGTCTAGCGCTGTCGTGAAGGAAGACCGCGCCCTATCGATTGGCCAGTTTCGGACGGCTTTCATTGATCGCTGTTTTTAATCTGTTCAGTTGAGAAAAAAATTCTTTGGATCCAACATCTGATTTTACTGCAGGAGCTCGTAATACACAATGCGCTTTATTTCCCACTGGATATACAGCGCGGACCGCCTTTTGGAATAGTTAACAGCGACTCATTTCGTTTTTCCAATATCTTTTTTCTTCCACAATTTCAGACAATCCATTCTTCACCATGTTCATTCTTGTTTCATTAGAGCAGGTAATCACGGATGGAAACGCGGTCCATGCATTTTTTTCCGTCATATCGAGAGGCGCGCAAGCATCGTAGCAATTTCACGTCACCAAGTCTTTTACAACGCGCTCGTATTCGATATACAGTGCTGTTCGATAAAAGTGACTCACCTGATTTTTTTACTAAGTGTTCGATGAAACAGATGAAACGAAAGTTGAGCTTAATTCAAAGGATAAGCGATCTAAAATCCGAAGAAGCTTTGAAAGCTCTTTGAATTTAGCAGTAAGGACTGTCAAGCATCTGTTCAGTATAATGTTCTTCATGCTTTTCTTTTCATGGAACTGTTTTCTTAAAACCTATTGAAAATACCCTCAGGAGCGAGCAGTACAAAAGAATTTTAGAGTCTTGTCTGCTCCCTTCTGCTGAAAGGGTGCAAATCGACCCCACCAATCTCATTTTTATGCAGGATAATGCTCCCTGTTACAAATGAAAATTGATGAAGGAATACTTTGATGAGAAGCAGGTGAGTGTTATGACATGGCCACCCCAATCTCCTGACCTCAACCCATAGAAAACTTATGGAGCATTATAAAGTACAGGCTCTCGAGAAAGCAGTTGAGCAACAAAGAGGATTTGATTGTGAATTTCAAATCTGAATGGAATTCAATGCTTGGAGATGAGATTTGCCAGAACCTAATCAAGTCAATGCCAAAAAGTGTTGAAAATGTTATTCAAAATAAAAGAGGACCCATAGATTATTAAATATTTCGAACTATATTACCTATTATAAATAAATTATACCTCTATTATTCTTTATTTAAAGCTGTTTGGTTATGTTTTTATTGATTACTAGTTGCAGGAAATATGTGAGTCACTTTTTTTGCATGGAGTTTTTCCCTAAATCTCATTTATATCCAAAATTATAATTATCAATAGAATACCTTAGGGTGAGTAAACTTTTTTACTAGGTGGTCGGAAAGGGGTATTTAGTAAGATTAAAAATTAGTTTGACACCAAAAACAATAGGCGAAAAAATTTTTAAATAAAAAACAAAATCAGGTGGGTCACTTTTATCGAACAGCACAGTATATAGTCTCTCTGTGATTTCCTGTGTTGTTATGTTTTAATCGGCGTTTCCATATGGTCATCATCATCTTCAAGCCTACTAAAATGTCCTCTGTGTTCCAATAAAAATTTCCACTTGAGAATCTGGAGAACCACTTACAAACAGTACTCAGTTATGGAATAATATCCATAAACGGCTTTTTTTTTTTTTTTTGCTCTTTTACTACATTTTACCCTTTCCAGAAATAAAATCGCATCAAATGACGAAATGTAATCTCATTTTCCTCCTTTTAACGTATAAACATTTCAGTTCTTTGTGTGTGTGTGTGTGTGTGTGTGTGTGTGTGTGTGTGTGTGCTTGCGCGCGTGTCTGTGTTTGATGAAACGGTGGAGTAGTGAATACCGGCTCGGATTGAAGAATCGGAGAGTCGAGTTCGAATTCCAGTCGAAACCTTTACATTCACTTACATGGCAAGACCCTTGGGAAGGTATGAATCATCTCTCTTTTCTTCTCTGCTATGCGACTGGGTTCTATAGGTTTGGAAACTGGTCTAGGAGAAGGAAAAGTCTTAATTCAAAGCATGCGGGGGATCGTTTGGGGACCTTGTGGCACGTAATACACCAGGCCTCTGTATTCGACCCTTCAAAAAGTTGGTTCTGAACAAAGTCTTCACCACTATAATTAAACCATATGTGCTGGTGCCTGGGCTGTCGGTTCCTAGGAACTTAGGTGCTTGGCCCTCATACGTCGAATACGGCGGGAGAGTCCACTCTCTCTCTATATATAAATACTTAGTAGAAAGCGCTCAATATCAGTGATAGAGCTAACATATTCAGTTGTATGTCTGATGATCGCAAAGCTGTGAAAGCCAGGGTCCATACAAATGAATATATATGTATATATATATATGTGTGTGTGTGTGTGCGTGCGTGTATGTGTATAGAAATATAGTTTTAAGGTGTGCTATATTTATGGGATAAAGAGATAGATATAAAATGAACATTGAAGTCAACACCCAGAGACGCCAGGCTGTTTCATGCTAGACGCAGTCGTCAGGCCGCGATGGTTGGATTTTTCTCGACTGTTTTCTGTCCACTGTTAAAACACTTTCTAGATATTTAATTTTTCTTACTTGCTTGATTTTGGCGTCTACAATTCTTAGCTATATATGGATCAGTGGTGCATCGTGGGTAATCCATTCTTCCGGTTATTTTGGTGGGAGTGTCTTTTTTATTTATTTATTTAGGTTAATTTATTTGTTTTTATTTTCATTTTTTTCATTTTAATTGAAAATAAAAACAAATAAATTAACCCAAATAAATAAATAAACAGACGATTACCTTAATCATAAAATAAACAAATATATTTCGTCTACACTGTTTACCAGCGGACTGTTGTCCTCATCTTTGAAAAACTTTTTTTTCTGTCTTGATTTATTAACGGTTCTCATATAGCATTTATTTATATTCTCGGCCTACTAAGTAACGAAGCATATGTGCTGATTTGATTTGGTGACATAGTAATTGTGAGTTCAATCCCTGGGATGCACTGTGGGTACTTGGATTATTATTATTATTATTATTATTATTATTATTATTATTATTTGTATTTTCAAAATGAGAGTTCACAGATTTTTTATTTTTGAATAATAATTTTTCGCTGACGTCTTGTAATTTTTAAAAAAAAGAAAGAAAAGTCAGTTTCAAAATGTTTATTAATTTCTACCATTGTGGAAAACAGTGAAATGGTCGTACCATTTCCTTTTAATCTATTAATTTGCGTATAAGTTATTAGGACACTATAACTGTTATTACCATTCGCATCCTCGACCGTTTCACTTCGATGAAACCATTTCACAGATATGTAGTTTCTGCTATTTGGTACTGTTCTTTATTTGGGATTCTGTTGCAGGAGACCATAAGGTTTGAAGAAAGATAGTCCTCGCAAAGTCCTGCATGTTGTCAGTTTAGATATTTTCAAATGAGTTTGACGCCATGCTTCCATATGAAAATTTCGATCTGACTGGTCTATTTAAGAACATGGCACACTAGATAACCATTTTCCTGCAAGATCTTTTTGAAATATTCATTTGAAATTCTTAGTATCTGCGAGAAGGGAGATGTATGATTGTCTGAAATTGGGAGGTAACTTCCCGTTCTACCTAGATAATTATTTACTGCGTAGCATTTACAGTATAAGGCCATGAATTGTCATGCCGCAAAATCGCCAATAGGTTTCTTTGCTCAAAGAAAATATTTTTACATACACGTTATTCAAACAAAGCATTTTCTTATTGTACCATTGCACACTTTTTTCCAGATTACAGACATTTGTAAAATACTTCATTTTGAAACAACCAAACACGAAAATATTTCCCGCTAAATTCTTTTCTGGCCAAAATTTCAGTATTAGATCGTTAGAAATTTCCTCTTTCACATGTAAAGTCATTTCAGGGCGTAGGTAAATGGTTCTTCACGACTTCCTACCTCTTGTTGATTTAGATAAATTTTTACACTTTACCACCCCTGTCTGTTCGTGTTTTGCTATTCATTCACTGAAATTTAAGTTGCTTACTCTCTACTTCCTCCGATTTCTCTTGCCTTCAATATGCTATGCAAGGTTTAAACTTTCCAGGCCATCTTTATCATGTATCCCAGAAAATTTAACTCTTTCTGACTGTAAGTGCTTTGTAGATTATGTTTCACTGAAACATCAGCTTTGCTCATATTTTATATCCATATCTCATTTGTCCTTGTCACTCAAGTCGAGAAAGATAAGTGTTTATACGGAACGCATTTTCCTAGTTACTGAATTTCTATTGAAGGCTATTGCTAAACAATTAAATAAGCGCATTGTTACATGGATGGGAGTTTGTTTTTTTCGTGTGAATATACCTGTTTCGAGGACAGCTGAAAAAATCACCTTGACCGAAAAGTATCTCGGTTGCTGATTCCATTCTTCTCGTCTTATGTTTCCACTTTCTGCTATTAAATGTCACTACATTGTTGGCTGGGCGGTCAGGCCGTTGTGCCTGTTTTTGGTTTGAATTCAGGGTTGTCCTCCGAGTCTGGTTGCTAAACAAGACTAGAGACCCGAATGTCCTTCTGTTTAAACCATAGCTGAGGAGAAAATGAATGAATTCATACCTTCCCTAAGGTTATCTGTGCGGAAGTGAACGCAAGTGTAATTTGAACGCGGCACGCCAATTCCATTTATCGCTCCGCGCACATCCATAACAATAATATTCAGAATATTTCGAGCATATGCATTGCCTGGAAAGTAGAAAAAACATACCATTATTTTTTCTTTTATTGCTACGTTCTATAGACGGCAAATGCATCCACTATATAATATGCTGAAAAACTATATCCAATGTTTTGACAGTAAGATTGTGAAAAAAATTATTACGCGGGGCGGGGTGTTTCTTGGAAAATAGCACTATTGGATCATCCCTGATTTGTTTTCTTGACGAAAGCTTTCGTAGTAAATATTTCTAATTTCCTAACCAAGAACACTGAATTATAAACCTCAGTCACAACAACATTTAAAATTATTATTACTTTGTATACTGTGATAATTTCAGTATTTGTCTATATTTCTGAGATGAGGTATTATGTTACCATATTTATCACAACGTTTCGGCCGTTGTACGCTTCTGCCTTCTTCTTCTGGTTGGAATTTTGAACTGAACCCTTTAATTCGCTGGCTGGGGAAGACTGTTCTAGTTCCACGTGCCATGTCTAATGGATGTCAGTTATCAGTTATCTCCTGTTAATTCCCCTCTCCAAGTTCTCCACCGCCTTAACCGGGTAGTGAACTCACAACTCTTTGTCACTAGATATAACCAACGCCTTTATCCACTGTGCCATGTGTCCTTAAGGGAACCTGTGTATGAATTTCTGGGACTTAATGTATTCAGCAACCATTTTTACTAGTGCTCATATTGCAATTTTTGCTGTTATCATTGCATTATTTTTTTACCGGAGCTCATATTGCAATTTTCGTTGTTATTATTGCTTTTCTCTGGCGCTCCTTATTACTAGTTCCTATATAGTATTCAGTTCTATGCTTGGTCGGCTTAGGAGATTCTTGTATTGATTCCTTAAGTTTATAAGCTCTCGGACAAAATGCAATAATAACAGAAAAATTGCAATATGACCAATGGTAAAAATGGTTGCTAAGAAGTTAGGTTTATAAGTCCTAAAAATTCATACGTAGGTGTCCTCGAGGACACATGGCAAAGACGTTGGTTAGATCCAGTAACTAGACCCAAACAGTTATAAGTTCAATACCAGATCACAGCACAATTCTCGTTATTCGCATAACCAGTATATAGTATTCTCAGTACCATTCTGTAAGATCGCGCCTCATCTCCTTCATCTGTGAGGAGATTGTTCTGTATTTACTGATATATCGGAAGATTGATATTACGTTACAGTTCAGCACTCTTTTCATTGCTTCTAACAGATTTTTCCCCGTTTCTTAATAGCTTGCTTAGCTTTTAGAAGCCCTCTTTCGTTATTTCAACTGGCGTTCAGATTTAGATCATATTTTCTGTCCACTGTTAAAACACTTCCTAGATATTTATTTATTCTTACTTGCTTGATTTTGGCGTCTAGAATTTTTAGTTCGCTTCCTCGGCTATTTTTATTCTTACGATCGATATTTAGTCAGTTCTTCTCACTTCATATTGTACTATGATAAAAGCAGGTCAAATCATCAGTTCAGTGTCAACTTTGTTTTATAATTAATAACCATTATCCTCGCCCCATAATAGGTAACAGAAGATACAACTGGCAGAATTTAAGATAAATAAATCAAAGGGAGGCAGATGTGTATGCTTATATATTTAGACATTGTCCTTAAAGTTTTAAGCGGGGTTTTCTATTCACTGCCAATTGATTTCTCAATCAACAATGGGTAGACTTACTTTTCAATCAAGCATGGAAAACATGCTCGAGAGACGAATTCGTTAGGCAAAATTATTCATCGGGTAGCAAGAGATTGTTTCAACGGTTTTCGTTTTATTGACTTGTATAACATGACAGTTGACAGCATTGAATATATCACATAAAGCTAATCAGCAAAACTGAAGCCTATTTTTCTTTCTCTCAAAAGTTGTACATGTTTTTTTTTTTAATCGATTATTCAACGAAAACGTTGATATCAAATTAATTTTAGATCCTGTTTGCTAAATTAGGTTGTATGTCATTTTGATTCGATGTGCTATTTTAATAAAAGCATGAACAACTCTAGTCTGTCACGCTAACTAAACTCGAAAGATTCGTTGAATGTTAGAGCCAAGAACATTATCGTTGAAAAGATTTAAAACAAAATTGCACATAAAATGATATCGAACATCAAAAGAAGTAAAATACCCCCTCCCCACCGAAAAAAATCTTTGTGCTTTGAACTGAAACAAATAGATTATCTGGGAAGCTCTCAACCAAGATGCTGATGAATACCACGTAAAGAATTACCACGACTTCTTGGGAATGAGAGTGGAGTGGTTTCTCATAGAGAAAACAAGGGGAAACCACTCTACTGTCTTTCATAAAAAACTCATGGCGATGGCAATTCACAGATATTAAAAAAAGTTGTAGAGAGCCATAATCGCTTATATAGCAATGGCAATTTTAAAAAAATTGGAATATATAAACAAAAATGAATAAAAACTAGTTTTCACCATCTCCATCGACGTTTTTCTCTTGTAATTGTTGTTCCCAAATTCATAAAATATGCTGCTCAAAAAAGGCTGTAAGTGTTTACTGTGCTTTGTTAGCACGCGCTGTTTAAATTCCTTGATATTCTGAATAGCACCGATGTTATTTATTATTTTTTTCTCTCGACCACATTATTCTTTTTGGGTTGAGGTGTTATCATTATTTACACGCGGACTATTGTCCTCATCTTTGATGTTGCTATCACAACATTTCGCCGTTCTACCCGGCTTTTATTAGGCACGAAGTTTATATGGGATCGACAAGCATCTGATGAAGGCTGCAGCGTACAACTGCCGAAACGTTGTGATAAAACCAACAAAGATGAGGATAATAGTTCGGATGTGAATCATGTAAAACTTACTCTTGTTCCTATTAAAACAAGTGATACAAGTATAAAGACCCGAATGTTATACTACAAAGGAAAAAAAAAAACACTGATTCGTATTTCATGTTATCACTTGTTTACGAAAATGGCTGACATCTACTTTGAGGAAATAACACCAACGATGAATTCGATTTTTGTTTTTATACCTATCTGTACGGGATATATTCCATTTTATTATCTTGCCAGTACTTCCGAAATGGCTGTCTCAAAACGACTGTTAGTTGAAAAGGAGACAAATAAAATCAAACATGGCTTTACGTCAATGCATCTACAAGTGACACAAACACATCGGTAACTCTTCTTTCATAAGCAAGAACATTCAGAAGGTAACTGGTCATGGCTCTTCACAACCTTCCGTCTTACGTTGCCCTAAGTAATTACAGTCCACTCGTCTCCGAGTTAGCCTTTCTACAAGGAGGCTAACCGATCATTGTTGCAGACGCCTGTTCAGGCAACTTTATGTTTGTTCAGCACCTACAGAGTCCACCTGAGGTTTATACTACAATTATGCTGAGCGGACCTTAGGTACAATTTCTGGCAGAGAGTGTATCTGATATTATCAACAGGCTGAACAAGGCCAGTATGCTCAAACATTCGGCCACGAAGACTTGTTACTTCGGGCTAACACAACCATATCGTCGGCTCTCAATTAATCTCCATCTACCCAATTTCACTTACAAAGCTTGAGTCAACCTATGTCATATTTTTCAGATACTTTTTAAAAATGTCGCACGCTGGGATCCCCTCTTTCGGCCAATAACATCTTGGTCACCTTCCTGACAAATCGACCATGGTGAGATTCGAAACTCATTCCATTCTCATAGTCAGAAAAGGGACGTTCTAATCACTCAGCCACTCTTTACCATCTCTCTTTGTATTGTTCTTCTATCCAGATAAACAAATAAGTAGGTTATTCGATATTTTTCAATGCTTTTCTTCTATTCAGTATGTCTTTTGAGTCTTAAATTTTTGGGTCTCTCTTTATTATATGTTCCAGAAATCGCAACTCTTTCTCATTGTAGATAACAGGTTTATCGTCATTTTATTTTTCCTTAAAACAATTCTCTTCGTTCTGTTCATGATACTCTTAACATTCACTGGCAGAACCACAGTTCTGCTACTTCATCTGTGAAGAGATTGTCCAGCATTCATTGCCATATAAAAGAATAGATATGATATCGCAGTTCATCTAAATTTCCTTTGTCTCTAAATAGACTTCCTTATGTCATAATACTTCATTTAGTTTCTGAAAGACATTTTTCATTATTCCTGTATCCTTTCAGATTTCTGTGACACATTTGCTGTTGTCTGTTACTCCATTTCTAAGTTTTCTTTTTTTTCTCTTTGCAATTAAAACAATGTCATCTGCGTATCTAATGTTAAGGTGGTGCCAGCCCATAATAGATTCTAGCATGTCTTATAATTCTGTTAGGATCGTCTCAGTGTATAGATTGAATAAATCCGGTGTGAAAACGCTTTCTTGTATTACTCTTTCTATATTTGCATATTCCCTGAACTCGTTTTTTTATCTGTAGACTGTTCCAAGCAGAGTTAACGAATATGACAGAAACGTCTTTTATGTACCGTGTCCTTTCAGGACGTTGAAGATCATGGCTCAACACAATTCTCTGTCCCTCATACCTCTTAATAAATTTTGTCTTTTTGTTATATCTTCTAAATTTTGCTTCCGTCATACATTTACTCAACCTTGCTAGTTAGGCAATACTCTTTACTTTCTTCTGTCTCTCTTGCCTTCAATATGTCCTGTGAGTATTACATTTTGAAAGCCTTCTTTCCTCATTATGTGTTTTCATAAATTTCGATTTCTGATATTAAATATAACTGTCCATTCTGTTTCCATTTTCTCTAAAACGTAGTTTGGTCCATGGTATCCTCAGCATCTTTCTGTAGGACTTCATTTCTCTTGATTTAAGTCTATTCATCATCCCCGAGGAGGTTGTTCAGAGTCCATTGGCATAGAAAAAAAAACTCTATTCTATTGTTTCTTATACTATCCTTTTGAACACACACACACACACACACACACATACATATATATATATATATATATATATATATATATATATATATATATATATAAGCACTCAAATTTCTACAGGCAGACTCATGTATATAAATATGTCAGTATACGTAAGGATATTTATTTTGTTTGTGTGTGTGTGTGTGTGTGTATATATATATATATAGAAAGAGAGAGAGAGATTGTGGCATTTAAACATAAAATGAGAGAAGTGGGTGCTAGTCATAATCATTAAAGCAGAGAGAACAATATCCTGATGCCTAAGACAGCCCCTTTTCCTCGACATAAACGCGCAACCTTTTGCCAAATTCTGATGGCGGAAGCCGCTGCCTTTCCGTGATGCTTAAAGTACAAGATTAGTTGGGAAGAAGTGAACTTCTCTGCCCTATAGATTCCCTTCTGATGTATCCTCCAAATTACGTCTCTCATAACCCCTAGCAAGCAAAAGAACACATGGTATTCAGCCTTCGTCAGTAGCGGTACCACATTGCTACGGACAGAACTGGCCTTGAGGACGAAAAACCTTCCATGCAGCATACGAACCATGATACCTTCAACCTGCATATTGGAACTACGACCCTGCAACGAAAGAAGGCGTGACAGCGAACGTAGGTTGGAGATGTCTCCAAGCCCGCTAAACAAAGTCTTTTGCCGATCCAAGGGGCCCTACAAATCATCAGCTAGAGTGATGCCTCATTTTTATTGAGCATTTCAACCCGGGCGCCCACGATCATACTGAGGAGCCTCCTGCTTCGTAAGACCGAGCTCGTCAATCAGATCATTTTGTTCGGATCCCCTAACACATGATATAATTCCCTTCGAGACAACGCCTGGACGTTGGAGAGGCTCTCTGACGTAAGAGGTGTCTCAGAGCAATACGACATTCACGATAGGAGCACTTGCCTCGGGGTAAACGGCGGGACTCTTCCGCACACGAGTGCACAGGGAAGGTCAGTTCTTTCGGGCGTCCTCATCCGAATCGCGATATATTCGATTTAGGAACGCGATGCGAAGCGTATGTTGACAAATTTCAACGCTAGGCATACGCAGATCGCCTTCAGAAGGAGGTAACAGATCTCCCGAAGTACCTTAGCGATCTTGCCTCCCCACAAGAAGGAAAACAAGAGCCTTACTAATGCCATTAGTGTGGCATACGGAAGTGGAAGCACGGAGAGTCGGTAAAGAAGAATCAGGTAGATGTGCGAGGCACATACTTCCGTCCTCCCCTTTAAGGAAAGATTCCTCCGGGACCACAGGCGAACTGCGAAATGTACCTCCGACCAGTTTATTCCAAACTGGATATCGAGACCAAACCAGACGCCGAGTATCTTGACCGGCCCGTCCGTTTCGAGCAAAGGTCTAGGAGACGGATAAGGAAGTCGGATCGAGGTGCGAAAGTACGGCCCCGAAACCGGCCACCGAAAGGATATCTTTCAGAAATTGATGGCCCACCCTAGCTAATATCTAGGACTGATCTCAATTGATCAACGCGGCTTCACTGTCAACTTGCTCGAGGATTAAGCGTACCACGTGAAGGCTGTCCTGAAAAGTGCTGCCCATCACAGCACAAGTCTGTTCGGGGCCAAGTCAGACAAGAGAGGACAGCCTGCAAACGGTTTGCTAAGACCTTGACCAAAATTTTTAACTCTGTATTTAACGTAGTTAAAGGGCGAAAGTTACCTATCCCATACCCACCGTTCTTCTCCTTGCATAGAAACTTGATCACACCCCTGGTGAAGCGTTGAGGTATAAACCTCTGCTTTAACCAGTTGTTTAAAATCAGTGCCAACAATGGAACAAAAACGGGCGACTGACTCAAGTACAGTTTGTAGGGTAGAGCATCTCATCCCGGAGATTTATCTAGGCCAAACTGCTTCAGCACATCCCAGATTTTCGACTCTGTAATGGGACCCTCGTACCCAACTACTTCAGCTGCCTCAAGGCAGGGAAAATCGGTTAAATAGGCGTCGAACTGAGCAGTGCTCAGACTGGGCTCCCCGGAGAAGAGATCCTGAAGGTATTCACGAAGTCTCGCATATACCTGCGTTTGTAGTTGCGGTTCGATTATCCGGCAATGTAACACACGCGATATGTTGCTGTGATGCATTCCGAACTTCCTCTGCACGCAATACAGCGGCCATATTCGTTGCCTCAGAGAATATTCTTTTTAACCTAGCCCTAACTACCAGAGCTTGGTCCTAACTTTGCTCTAGCTAAAGCTATGACCCCACTATCACGAGATTTAGCGAAGAGCTCATCTGAACAATTGCCATGGAAGTATTTATAGAAAAGGCAAACGGATGCAACCTTACGATAGTGGGAAATTCACTGAGGCAGAGACGCCAGATCAGAGCCAATAATATTGATGATTCTTTGGATTTTATCAAGGAGCTCTGGATAAATAGCAGGAGCACCGGGCCATATGTTGCAGCAATATTCTTAGAGGTGGCTAAGACTAAAGCATGGTGTTGCCTCAGGATTGTTCACCGGAAATACATGCAGGGACACCTACCCATGCGCGATAGAGCACTAAAATTTCGCCCGATATTATGCGGCTGGGAGCTAGCTTTATTTCTAGTTTATCCTCTATTACTATTTCTCTACTCTATTTACTATACTATTCCTCCATTCGGATCCTTAAACGAATTACTATTCGAGTATTATCGAACAAGTAGTATTAGTGTTATTCGAAAGCGTCTGACACAAGTATTGTTCAACGGCGTACTATAGTTTTATCTGCTATAATAAGACTCTACTACAACGAGCATTCGTTGGCATCACAAAAGTGACAATGAGTGTTCGTTGACAAAACAAAAACAAAACAAAACAGAACTTATTGGAACAAATGAGAGCAGAAAAATGTCAACCTGTTGAAAATTACCAGCTGGCTGTCTGTTTTAATTTTTGTAAAATGCAATTATCAAGTTATATATTAATGCAACTCGTAATAATTCTTTATACGAAATAACATTTTTTTAAATGTTAGTAGAGGGGGGGCAATTAATCCCGAAAACGTTTTCCCGCGTGATAAATACGTTAGTTCTTTGTCAACTAACCTCAATAAAAATTAATTATGACAATTCTAAAGACAATGAGTATCATTGCATAAAATTTGTTTATTACTCAGCGTATCTATTAGTGTGTCTCGTCATTAGGCAAGTACAGTTGATGAAATAAAAGTTTTGAATCGAAAGTAATTTACAAGACAGTCATTGAAGTGAAGTAAAAATTTGGAAATGATGTAAAGCATTGAGGCGGTGGTGGATGATGACGTACTAAAGTGCAATCGATTGAATTTGACGGTGTTCTGTTGTGAAAGATTTATTCAACTCTGCAGTCAACCGACTGGCAAAATTAGAAATTAGTTAAAGAAAAATAAAATGACATCGAATAAATGAATTTGTCTTAAACAGAAGTTTCCATCCTATTGAATCTGAAGAAATCGTATGTGATGGGATATTTCTTGTCCGTTCAGTGGGAGAGATTTTTTTTTTTTTTTGGATTTTGATCACAGCGAATCAAACTTGGAAAATTCTAAATAGTCTTATAATTTTTTTTTACGGCTTTCGAAATCAAGAGTTGAATGCTATGGCTTACATTATTGATTAAAGAAAAAAGGTTCTGTAGACTTTGATTAGGTAGCACTATGACGCAGTAGAACAATGCATTTGAAACGTCAACAAAAAGGCGTAATTAGCAAATAAAAACAAAAGAGAATATTCCATGAATTGAAGAATTTAATTAAGAAAGACGTGACTCGATAAACAAGGAGGATCAGAAGAAAACGTGCGTCGAATTGCAGTGAAAGTAAAACTAAAAAAAAAAAGAAAAAAAGAAATGATCGGACAAAGAATAAAAAGAAACAACCCAATAATGGCCATCTTAGAAATCAGATGCGGGAAATGACCGTATGTGGGCAAGTTGGTGAATGGAAGATTAGCTGTCATCAGGTTGAAAAAAAAAAACGCAGACCCGCTGACCTAACAAAACCAAATATGGATCTACGAGGAAAGTAAGGTGAATATTGCATTGGGAAGGATGAAAGAGAGGAGGAGAGTAATAGTCGAAAGTAAATAACGCGTAACTACCTCGGAGTTCCTGTCTCTGTGATCAAACTGGAACAAACATTCTTTGTACACTATTGAATATGTTTAGTCACACACAGTGCTCGACGGGTTGAGAGACAGTCTACGTTTTCATTTAATCTTCTTTACAAAGGAACTTAAAACTGTGCTCAGGTCTTCCTTCCATTTGTATTCAAAATAGATGTTTTTCTCATTGATTTCTTTCAAATCGACAGTTTATCGTTTTATTAGGCTTACAGCCAGATCACGTTGAAACATTGGTTCCCGTACGAACTCTGAAGTTAAGCAACGTCGAGTCTGGTCACTACCTTAATGGGTAACAATTTGGGCAATACCAGGTGCTGGGTGCATGGCTGGTGTAATGTATAATGGTTTGGAATTGTTAATCCGACAGTTTATTTCCAATTCCCGTTGGGTTAGATATATTCACTTACGCACAAATACTCTTGAGAAAGGTATGAAGCCACCTTTTCTCCCCAGCTATGGATTAATTAGTAAAACACGTATCACTAAACCATTATTATCTAAAACAAATTTTTATACTTTAAAAATGTTTCCTGGTTTTAAATAACATGTAAAGGGTTGATAAACCGTAAAAAACGATTAAATCAATATTCGTTTTATTCTGCTGGATCTCATACTATTCCCTTTGCTTTCTATCTAGCTAGGATGCAACAAACAATATATTCATTTTCTGTTAGATATCAAAATTATTTACATTGTTCGGACTGTTGTCCCCATCTTTGTCGCCACATTCACAACGCTCCGACCTTCTTCAAGTGATTGGAATTTCGAACCGAACTCTTTATTTCGTCCACCGGTGTAGACTGTTCTAGTTCCACGTTCCTCTTCCGGATAACTCAGTATCAGTTATTTCCCTTTAACTCAAATTTTCAAGTTATTGCTGTAGCCAAGTATTGAACTCGCAACTCTATGTGTCAAGTCACAGGATTACTTCATCCAACGCTTTTATCCACTGGGCTTTCAGGACCTCAGTGTACGGACTTTTGGGACTTATAAACCTAATATCTCAGTAACCATTTTACCAGAGTTCATATTACAATTTGTTGTTATCATTGTTTTTTCTCTAGCACTCCGTATTACTGGTTACCATATTGTATTTATGTCTATGCTTGTCCGGCTTAGGAGATTTTTGTGGCCAAGCATATGCCCATGCCAGTTGTTAGCTGCCAAGGCTCTATATGCCACCCTCAGAGTTGCTTGCTTATGGATATAATTTACCCATTAATAGGAAAGTCATCTTATCTGTCCGAAACTCCGCCCACTTCGTGGAAAGAATCAAAGATGCTTCCATTCATTTTAACCAGATGGTGAGCATGTGGCGAGCTTGTTCAATTTATCCACGGAGTATGTACAATCAGTAGTCAGCGACAGACTTGCCTTGAACCCATTGTCAGGAGAACGTATCAGTATACCAATGGAAAACCTGATGGAGATGCTGACTTTCTGTACCCAAACAACACATTCAAAATCACTCAGAAAACTGCTTCGGTCTGTCTACCTTATGTAAAGTAATTATCAGAAAAAGTACAAAAGATCTACGGTCCATATAACATCAGGACACCCTTCAAAAGTGATTCGACACTTCGCAGACACCTTTTTTGAATAAGACCCCTCCATAGAGGAGAACCGGATTAAGGACTGTTTGTACATCGTCCCGTGCAGCTGTGGTAAGAAATATAACGGAGAAACAGACCGTCTTAAGATTTGACTGTAGGAACATCTTAAAGCCATAATAGGGAACATCACTGGAAAACAGGAAAACGTAAAGAATCAGCGTTAGGCCAGAAAAATCTCCTAAGCCGGCCAAGTATAGAAATGAATACAATATGGGAACCAGTAATACGGAGGGCTAAAGAAACAATAACAACAACAAATTGTAATAAGAACTCTGGAAAAAAAATTGGTTACTGAGATATTAGGTTTAAAATTCCCAAAAGTTCATGCACTGATGACCTCAAGTAGATAAAACGTTGGCTAAAGTAATCCAAAAGTGACTTGAAACAAAGAGTTGTGAGTTCAATACGTGGCTACAGCAGAGGTGACCAATAACTTGGAGAGTTGAGTTAAAGGGAAATGACTGATACTGAGATATCCAGAAGAGGTATGGCACATGGAACTAGAAGAATCTACCCCGTTGGACGAAATAATGGGTACGGTTAGAAATTCCAATCCCCTGAAGAAGGCAAGAGCTTACAACTGCCGAAACGTCGTGAATATGGTGACAAAGATAAAGACAACAATCCGATCAATGTAAATAGTGTAAATAATAGAATACCTCATCTTAGAAATATTGACAGCAATCAAAATATGCATAAATTACATCTCTTCGATTCTCATTAAACACCCGCCAAGATTGCATGCAGTTTTACTAAAAGTGACATGGAGTTTAGACAAAGTTCTTTATGGATTAGATGCGAGTTTAGTTTGATCGAGTTAAAGACATTTCAAACATTGCTGGGTCCATTACTTCGTTTTTTTATTTTATTATACTTCATTTTATATCGATTTTTATATTTGATTCTATATGCAAAAAGTAATCGGGTTTTATACTAGAGACAATATACAAACATTATCACGTTTTTACAGTCTGTATATAAACCATTATCGGTTTCTATATTTGAGTCTACATATAATTATATATCCGGTTTTATACTTAAGTCACGGTACTGATCAGGTTTTATACTTGAGTCAATATATAGACACTGGTAGAGTTTTATACTTGAGTCTGTATATAAACATTGGTCGTGCTTTATATTTCAGTTTATTTTTTGAAGAGATTTTTATCCGACATTATTTTTTATTGCTATATACCTGATTGCACGTGTTTGGCAGCATAAATAGGAAATGTCCTAATTTTTCTTTAGGACGACTCCTCATTCTAGGTTGTTATTAATTTCAATGTTTATCAATATAAAAATACCAACAGGGATAGCATTCCAAACGCATGTACCTACCAAAAATAACGTTTATATTAACTTGGGTTTATATATAAACATTGGCCTAGTTTTAAATCACATCCACTTTTGAGCAGTTCTTATCCATCTGCATGTGATGCAGTCAACGTATCCCCCGTAGGCAGGCTGATTTACGAGTTTATATAAATGATAAGCCAAATTAAATTATCTTTCAAATCACTCACTGTTGTATGAAAGTTGATAAAAAGTAATTACATGTACACATTAATATTTCTAAATTGAAAGGATCAGTTCTTTTTTAGCGATATGAAGGAATATTAAAACTAACAGTTAACTTCCTGATTAACAGAATCAATTTGAAAAAAAAATTCTCGGCTTCTTGTGAAGTTGTTTTGTGGCTTCTGTCCTTTTCACTGCTGTTATACAGCATGTCTCACCAGAAATCTAAACACATCTCTGTTTAATATTAATTGGAAATGTGTCCGGAAATTCACCATACATGTTAATGAAGCCTTTCACACCTTCGTAAAGACGGATAGATTTTTAGTACCTGCTTCCAGAAAGTGTCAAATACTTTGATAATGTCAACAAAATTTCGTACGTTGTTCAAAATACTTCTGGGGCTGCGTTGGTGAGAATATTATGTCACGGTTTTTTCTGAAGCTGAATTGATTTTCTAGTAGAATGTCCTCACTGTTGTTGAAAGCGTGACCTCTGACAATGATCTTTCCAAGAGATTTCCCTTGAATTGAGAGTAGAGGTGCTGCGGTAGTTATTAGATTCCTTCTCTCGTTTGTTCTTACAGATGGTCACAATCCTTGCATATACGACTGTAATTTTGCAGATGCCGACATGATGATAATATACGATCGGATTTAGGTGATTTAATGGGATTTAATTGCTTGATGTACGTAATAAACTAATCACGAGTAGGGGAGAATCAAGCCTGAACAAGCTATGTGAAAACGTACGTAATCTATTAATATATATATATAAACATAACCTATATATATATATATATATATATATATAGTGTGTGTGTGTGTGTGTATATATATAGGATGTATCAAAAATAATTTAAAAAACTTTGGCGGCGGGTTCCTGACACCAAAACAAGGTAAAATGTTCATATAAAATATCTCCAAAAGGCCATCATTTTACTTCCACAGAACAACTCCTAACACATTTTCAACATTTCCTCCGTTTGCTTCTGCACCCGTCAGATCATTGACTTGCGGAAATAATCTCTTACCTATCCATTTTCATGGTAGATGTCAGCCAGTGCATCACGAACAATGTGACTAAAATGTGCTGCAGCCGAATCATGCATGAACCACGCGCGTCTTCGTATTTGCAGGAATACATCCTCTAACAGATCTAGAAGTGTGTTCGAAGTAAAGTCCCTGTAGACAGCACATTTAAGACGTGCTCGGAGAACATATGGACCTACCAGACAGTCACCTACAATTCCAGACTAGATATTAATCCTAAACTGATGCTGGTATCTAGCCTGTATTTCATATCGTGATTTGAAAGTTAGTTTTGGGCTTTTGCAGCCACTATATTTAAGAGCTTTATTATAGAAATTAATATGTTCATAGAAAATCTTCTCATTTGCTGAATTTGTAATTATTCTTTTTTTGATAGATAAAGGTATATGCTTAATTATAGATGGAGGATGATTAGATTTAGTGTGTATATACAAAAGAATTAGTATTGTTTTTTTTTACACATACTTATAATTGATATGTAAGTAATTCTATTATGTTGTATTGAGCAAGGTCTTGATGAGGCACAGGGCCGAAAGTATGGGGAACCTAGTGAGGATCGAACTCACTTTTCAGGCGTAACTGATCTAGCGAGATAAGCTTGCTAACCATTACACCACGCCGAGGTGCCTATTCAGGATCTACTATATAGGGACTTGGTTACGCATACGCAAGGTGAGATGCAAATGGACTGTTTCTCTGGGGACTGTACAGCCTTTGGCATGACTATCAGTGTGGTCATGTATCAGCTTATAACAGGCAAGAGCTTTGTGAATCCTGCTATATTTGTATATGGTAAGTGCCTCAGATTTGTTGTTATCTCAGGATAATTCCTTGGACAAATCTTTTGGTTTGCTTGTTAAAAGGGTTTGGAGCCTTCGCTGGTCTGGTCCCTAGCAGCTGTTTAATGGAGAAATCTCTATTGGTAAACTTGGTCAGTGCAAGCTAAAGTTCCGATTTAAAGACTGTCTCAAAAGGTCGTTGAAGAATACTGCCATTCCTGTGGAAAATTGGGACGAAATGGCTTCAAACAGACCTGACTGGAGAGCCACTATCAATCTATAAGAGAGTTTGGGTCATATAGAATCAAACTTACTGCCAGAAAGAGCAAGTCTGGGTACCTTAACATTCAAATACAGTGTAAGGAATGTCACACCTGTGTCTCATGTGGGAGAATCTGTCTATCTAAGGCTGGTCTACTGAGTCATTTGTGTAGGCATGGAGATTGTATACCTGATGCACTCAATCATCCATGTACGTGTCTTCTGTAGCAGAGTATATAAAACCCTGTCCGGACTCAAGAGTCTCTTTTGTGCGTGCAATCTTTCTGGTGCGTGTCGTCGGTGATTTTTTTTACCAAGAGGTGGACATACTCGTGTGCGAGTTGACTGCCAAGATATATATTTGTTATGTTTATAAAACACACACACACACACACACATACATATATATATATATATATATATATATATATATATATATATATATATATATATCCCTCAGAGCATTAAAAGGTGGATCAAGCAAGGGGAAAGAAAATGTAGCTTTTGGTGAACAGTCCTTTGGGTTTATTATACTTGGATGAGTATCACTCCAGAGTAGCAGTGCTATATGGAGTCTAGCCAGTTTCTTCTGTCACCGAGGCTCGTTGGTGCAGTGGTATGACGTTGTATCGTAACGGTCCCCGGTTCGATTCTCGCTAGTGGATGCACACTGCTGAAGAGTTCCAAATAGGACGAAACGGCCATCCAGTGTTTTTTGCATTCTGTTGATGATTCTTGTAGACTCGATAAATTACTATATATATATATATATATATATATATATATACAAATTAATTGAAACAAAACGAATAATTTCGTTATAATTTACTTTTTCCTCGTATTAGCCAATGAGACATGACTCAGTGCACATGTTAGTACTTCATATGTCCATTCCACGATCACAAATTATTGATTAGATGTAAATCGGGAGAGTTTCCGGGCCAATCTATAGTACTTTGATTAGCTCACTTGTAAGGCTTGCCAGTGTATTTGTGCACCATTGCAATTTTCGTAGGCTTATTGGAGTAAAGTTCATCGTAGGACAACTAATCGACAGTCGAGACAATAGTGTCTGGGCGAGATGAAATTCAATGATGACGTAGTATTTATCAAGGCCAAATAAATTACATCATACACCCCGAAAACAGATTCATATTACTGCACACCACTGCAAATTACCTAACCTGAGGAAAAAATAGAAATCGATCACAGCTTGTCACTCCAGTGGGTCTTATGGTTGTTTCAATTAATTTGCACAATATATATATATATATATATATATATATATATATATATATATTTCTTAACATATTTAACAGTTGTGGAAAGTAAAAATGTTCTATTCATGTTTTTCTATTGTCATCCTTCAACTTGATAATGCTTGTGCTATCATTTTTCAGAAGTTGAAAAATGATAAAACATAAACAAATTCCCTTGTTTTATAGAATCGTCAAAAATATCTGCCATCATGAAACACTTGGAGTAACGTTCATCGCAGACAATGGCCGTAGGACAACTAATCGACAGTCGAGGCAATAATTATAAAAATCTGATGCAATCACTGATGACGCAATATTTTTCAAGAACAAACAAATTTTAATGTTAGTATTTCACCCCTAGTCTTTCGTTGCTATTTCTTACCTCTGTACCGTTCATAATAACTGAGAAAGTACAGTTATGCGGTTTGATATATTATTGCCCAATGACATTAGTAAAGCGTCTATAGATGACGCCAAGGCGACCGAATGATAAAGACTTCTCAAATTTTTGATCTTCCGATTTCTCATTGATTTAACCTCATTCAAAATGTGTAGGTTTGATGATTAGGTATAAATTAGCCTCAACCACTTGGTGGTCAATTTTGCACTCAGCTTCATTGATAACTATTATGATGCGAAAGACGGATATATTCAATTGACAAGTGTTTTTAATATAGTCAGTAAGGTGCTTTTGGTCTTGGGTGTATCTATATCAATTTTAGCCTGTTTGACAGTTTGATTAGCGTTTTGGAAATGCCGTGCACAGTAAAAGAAACAGTACTCCATTACTGATGGAGTAGCCAATCTATCTATTCGCAGCAGGCAACATATCAGCTAATCTGAGCGTTAAAGATTACCATCGTGAGAAGATTATCAGAAGATGCCACGGTATGAATAGTAGATTTCAACACATCATAGAAAGCATCTCCGTTTTCGTTGGTCAGTGTTGAGACAGGCTTTGGCTCTGGTAAGGTGACACGCTTATTGCAGAGATACACGCAACATCTGGATTCAAGCATCGACAGCGAAAGTCGTGGTGTTATCTCAGCTGCAAAATTGTTTCTGATAGCCACGACAGATTCTCTTTGTTCATTTCAAACCAGAGTAAAATAAATGGCATACTTCTTCCTCTTCTTCCTCTTCTTTAGTCGATCTTTTTCAAGCAAGTTGAGCCTCTTGGAATTCCGTAATGTCTATGTTATAATCCTTACAAAAGTGTATCGTGCGTCGAGTAGAGTGGCCAGAATTTGCATTATCATAAAGAGTTCCTATATTTCTGGAGCTAACGGCCAGATTATTCATTTGTTTCTTAAGGAAATTGAACATAGAATAGTCTGTGTTAGGTGTAGTTTTGTCCACTACCTCAAATTACTAAAATTACAAAACTTTCACCTAAAAGCTAGAGTTATGTTCTTAAATAGCCTTGTCAAATCGAGACTGTCATATGCATGTCATACATAGCGCTAAATCCGTTCAGAATTATCTAAACTGTCAACTTAGGAAACTGCTTTCTTAGTTTTGGCTTCCAGCGAATGAAGCATATACCTCATAGCGACGACCATCCCTCTTCGTACCTCGTGAACCGGCGCAACAGAATCACAAACCAAGAACTGTACAAAATAACAACAACCACATCACTCCAGGATTTTCCCCAATAGCACATGTAACTCACAGAGGAAATAATGATATAAGATATTGACATCTGTCTCTATTTCTGAGATGAGGTATTGTAATTATTTACACTATTTACATCGTTCGGACTGTTGTCCTCATCTTTATTGCCATATTCACTACGTTTCGGTCGTTGTACGCTCCGACCTTCTTCTACGTTGGAATTTCGAACCGAACCCTTTATTTAGTCCACGAGGTTAGATTATTCTAGTTCCACGTGCCATACCTTTTCTGGATATCTCAATTTCAGTTAATTCCCTTTAGTAACTCAACTCTCCAAGTTTTTGTTCACCTCTGCTGTGGCCAGGGATTGAACTCACAACTTTTTGGGTTACTCAACCAACGTTTTTATCCACTGAGTCAGGACACATTTTGGATCCTTTATTTAGGCCGTTTA
The DNA here is from genome assembly GCA_903632075.3 of Acanthosepion pharaonis. Lineage (NCBI taxonomy): Eukaryota > Metazoa > Mollusca > Cephalopoda > Sepiida > Sepiidae > Acanthosepion > Acanthosepion pharaonis. The sequence goes on from CAHIKZ030001992.1 coordinate 42,261, forward strand.
GGTTGTGAGTTATTTTGACACAAAAGGTTGTCAGTTCAAGACCTTGCCAAAGCAGACAGAACAACAGTTACTGAACTTGAGAAATATATTTTCCTGAAAAAATGTTTTAAGAGAGATTTTACAAATTACAATCGAAAGTCAAATTGTCTACTGGGTTAATGAATCCCAAATGTTTCCTTATAAAATACCGGCAGATGTTATTTCTAGCCTTTTCATTTGGGCGTAACGGGAGCAGAGTCTTCCGAAGCAGGTTTTCTCAGATACATGAGGTGTTCACATAGTCTTTACTCTGCGGCCTATATGTGAGAATTCACACCCTGTTGCTAGCATGTCGATTCCTGCTTGCCAAAACTATTGTTTCGTCTCTTCCTCGTCGTTGAAAGACGTTGATGTGTAGACGATTTCCCCGCCGATCTCTTTAGAAGTGAAACCGTGTGGATGTGTGCATTTAAGGAGTTATATAGTTTCAAACACACCTTCGCAAGTTCCTTCTCCAGATACAACGACTGGCTGAGGGATGAACTAATGAAAGGACAAAAGAAAAAGAGCATTAATGTAAGTGATACTCTATAGCATTTAAATCTACAATAGTCATATTGTTTAAATATCATTGATGTCAAAGACTTCAAGTAGAAATCAAGTGAAATAATATAATTCTTTGTAGTCATTATGGAACCGAAAGGAAATTGTTCAATATTGATATATTTAAGAAGAAACATGAGCGTCATATCCTTCAGTGGTTTTAAGAGTAAACTAATCTTTAAGGAAAAGAACCTTACATGGAAGCCACCAATCTGCCACTGTGTGGCATGCCGCTAGCATTTACTTCTGGTGGTCCTCTGTCGGAGCGCCGGCTCGTGTGTCTCGGCATTGTTACCAATGGCGGACCGCTAATGGCCCACCGTTAGCCCGCAGGTGACTGCCACCAGAGGACCGCTGGTGTTGCCATCGGCGGTCGGCCAGCGGGCCAATAGCGTCTTGCGTGTAGGGAAAGCATTTCAGTAATTGATAAATTTTGTTCATATAAAAGAAAGAAATATTTTACGCTTAACAGTAAAAACAAGCGCTGAACTATTTTGATTTTTCTAATTCTTTATTTTTCATTCATTTTCATTTTAGTTCTTAGAAATCCCAGTAAACGGCAATGTCCCTCGAGCTCAGATTTTAACTCCATTCTTACAAGTTCAAGGTGTTTTAAAAAAAAAAACTTTAACATCTCTATTAAAGGACCTTCCTCAGAGAAGCGGAAACGATATTATGTCGTCAAGTAGAATTCACCTGTTGATCATCCCTGTTAAAACAATCTTGGAATTTTGTTCCAGGTTTTCTTCCTTGCCCTGAGTTAAATGTAATTGAGATTTTTGCTTTCACAGCTGCAATGTCTTTAAAAAATCCTGAGTCATAGATATATCCATGTGCGTGTGTCTTTGAGTGTACTTCCTTGCGCATGTCTGCTGAGCATTGTCTTTGTCTCTAATAGTTTTTAAATCATATTTTAACCAAGCGCTTTTGTTTACGTTATTAAATTTGATTTATTGCAAACACGAGTAAACTAAACTTTTTCATTTGTGTTTTATCTTTCTATTTGTCCCCTCATACACACACACACACATACAAGTGTATATATATATATATATATATATATATATATATATATATATATATATATAGTTATTTAGTTTATGAAAAACTAGGTAATCCGTATGGGTAAACCCAAGGAGGATAAAATCCAGAGAGCTCAATGTAAATCTAGAACAAATAATTTAAATAAAAACAGACCACTTTAAGGTTCCATGTAATAAATTATTTTACTGCAGATCATCAGACTTTACTTCCAAAGGTTGAAAGTCTGATGATCCGCAGTCCTTTAAAAGGGCTGTGGTGAAATAATTTATTACATGGAACCTTAAAGTGGTCTGTTTTTTATTAAATATATATATATATATATATATATAATTACTTCAAACGTTATAGTAGTGGATACTCGTATTTGAAATAGACTCCCCATTCAAATATTACTTTGACAACATTTGTAGCAATAAACATATCGGATTAAAAATAAATCTATTAATTCAATTCACACACACACGATCACACATATATGATATACTGAGTTTCTTCATTTCCCTAAATCTAACTACCAGATTTTTTTTTCTGAACTCCCTTCTTGGTCAGGTTGAGAGTTCTTTTTAGTACCACACGTATATATTTATACAACCCATAAATATCGAAGAGAATTATCGTCACTGTGAGAAGATATTTCATGCAAAGATATCCTCAGACAAGTAGTGCCTTTGGATATTTCTGGGTTGTATTCCTGCCTAAGCGTGTGCTTTTTTTAATAAATGAATTTCCCTTTCGAGGTTTTTCTTTTTTAACTTGTGATAGATTTTCTTTATCTTCTTTAATTTTCTTTCCTTTTGGTTCGGTTTCTTTTCCATTAATTTTGCTCTCTGTATGTTCATTCATCCGGGTATATATAGGCTGACCAAGATATAAATGTAAGTAAACACACCAGCTGGTAGATTAAAAATCATACGAGTGTACCAGAATACGACAACCGTATCTCTCTCTCTCTCTCTCTCTCTCTCTATATATATATATATATATATATATATATATATATATTGGACTCTCCCGTCGTATTCGACGTATGAGGGTCAAGCAGCTCAGTTCCTCGGAACCGACAGCCCAGACACCAGCACATATGATTTGATTATAGAGATGAAGGTTTTGCGCGGAACCAACCACACTTTTTGAAGGGCCGAATACAGAGACCTGGTGCACTATGTGCCACAAGGTCTCCAAACGACCCTCCGCAGGTTTTAAATTCAGAATTGTCCTTCTCCTAAACCAGTTGCCATCCAGTTTGTCCTGTTATTTGCCCATAGCTGGATGGAGAAGAATTAAGAATCTATTAAGGAACATTTCTTAGAAAAATATATCCATGTACATAATATTAGATAGATATTAGTTGATAACACAATAATACTCACAGTAAAAAAGAACCTTCAGATATTGCAGGCCATCTACATTAAAACGAAGCAACCCGTATTCAACAAATTGCATTTCAAACTAGTCACAACACATTACATTGCATCTAGTCATTGGTTCTTTTGTAATACTTCGGTCTATCGCATAATATGACGTCATAGAACTGCATCTTGAACTTGCGATCTGCGTCTGCTATTCCGCGACTGTTTTCGTCGCAGAGCAATCTTCTATGTCAAAATATCGTCTTTGACGGTGGATATCTTTGTTTCTTGTCTGTATAAAGGATGGCTCATGTGAGCCGAAAGATTAGGACCAACTTAATAGAAAATATCCAAATGTTGGACAATTTTTGTCTTTATTTTCACCCGAAATTAAAGCAAACATTGGAACATTAGAACGGCTCATGATCAAACATAGTAGACATTTATTGTCTGTATGTGTAAATAAAGATCTGCTGCCCCAATACACTATATATATATATATATATATATATATATATATATATATATATATATATTAAGCAGGCTATGTTAAGTTCAACTGTTTATTTGTATATCTTTTTTCGATTAAGTTGTTGCGCGTCCACATCAAGTTGTAAATAAACTGTTTAATGTCGGAGTTAACTCCTCCTTCAGTCCGTTAACCCTTTCACCAGGGGTCTCTCTTCCCTGGCTATAAATAGCCATGACTCTTCGCCTCTATCTCTTTTTCCTTCAGGATTTCAGCTATCAACCTCGAAATGAAGGCGCTAACAAGGGATAGCGTGGAAACATACTAAGCACAATACACAAACACGCACATACAGAATATTCACACGCACGCACATACAGAATATTCACACACTTCGTCCCTTGTACTGTTTCCATGTATTGTAACTTATTATTAATATATATTTGTATATACATATTATCGGTCTTGTGTTTTGTTTGTTTTCTTTGCCTTCTTCTTTGGACTTAATCAAAGTCCAACCTTTTTTATGTAGTTGGGCTCGGCGGGCAGGAGTATCTGAACCTTACTTGCGTTTTTCTTCTACGTCTGACTTCTATCAACAACATAACAGCCACGCCATGAACCCTCAACAAGTAATAACCACCATTTCCACTACATTAAAGTACATGTTTTTTTTAGTTTTTTCAAATACTTTCGGCCATCCCTTTTATTATCAAGGACTATACTCACTAACGTCATGAGGGGACACGTAACACAGAAGAAAAAGAAGCAGCAGCAGCAGCTTCTTTTTCTTCTTCTTCTTCTTGGTGGTATTCTTCATTTTAAAATACCATCTACTGTGGCGAAAAATATCTATAATATTATTGTGGTATGGTCTATGTAAGTAAAATGTTGGTGATGACTTTCAAGGACAAGTAATTGATGTAAATTTATTATGATTTGATTGATCCGTTTACTACTTATCTACCCTTTACAGGTTACCTAAAACCAGAAAATATTTTTAGGTTGTCAGAAATTTTGGAGATAATAAGAGTTTAGTGATATAAATCTTAGTAATTAACCCATAGCTGGAATAATAATAATAATAATAATAATAATAATAATTCTCATTCCCAAGTATATTTGCGCGTAAGGGAATCAAACGAAACCAATGGGAAAACACGTACCGATGAATCAGAAAACTGCTTTCAATACACAAAAACAGACTGAAAGATAGATATTATTACTCTTCAGCCTTCAGATATTTAATGACAGTCAGGCAATGCGAGATATCAAGATTATGCCCTTTTTGTACACCCATACCAAAAATAGCCTAACCGTTGCTAAAAGGAAAAATCAAATAAAAATATTTTAAAAAGCTTCACACTCGAAAATGGCATTAAACTTTACATTCTTAAAAATCTTCAAACCTGTTTTTATTTAATAAAAGAAACGCTTGTGACGAACAGGCAGGGGATGAATTTCAAAATCGCACCGAAATGTTACAAGTAATTTTTTTAAAAAAATGTACATTTGATTCTCTCTGAGATATGTTTTATTTAATTATTCAAGCATGAATTTTTAAAAGAATTTTTTTTTTTAGTTTTATTGAATTATTTTTGTAAGATGCGAGTCGACAGGGATTTTTATATATATAACTGTAAATAAAAAAAAATACACTCCCACCAAATTTAAAAAAGTACACTCGAGATATCGAAAAGTCAGGGCAAAAAATACTTCCCGAAAATATTTTTTCAAAAATTTTTAATAAAATAATCTATTCAATAACTGACCAGGTACGGCGTTATTTAACTTCGATGACTGTACAAGGTACAGGAACCGATGTTTTAACGTGATATGGCCGTAAGCTCTTTGTGTGCCTGTGTACGCAGAAAACAATGTCAAGAATTTAATCCAATTCAATTTTCTTAAATGTTGTTTGTATCATTCTTTTGAAAGGCTTTAGCGAACCTTCTATGTGACTTATTCGACAGTAGGTAAGGTTGGCTACTTTGCTACTCAAACTCTGGAGCGTCATAGTTGAGATTGTTGTGTTTAACTGTAATCTATTTCATCACAATTTATAGAAATTGTCAACTCGGAAAGAGGTAGAAATACAGAAAATATAACAGAAAATGGTGGCCAGACCTGTCGAGGTTCTCAGAGTTAGTAACAGAAATATGTGCTTTTATTTTATGTGTACAAAATTGATCAATTATTGACCTATTTCTGTTTCATTCATCTCAAGTTTTGACTTTCAAGACAAATCGTTGTGCCTTTTTCTTAAAGATTTTAACATTGAAATATTCTCTTTTTCTCTTTGTTCAGTCATGATCGCATATAAATATTTTCCAGTTGGTTGTCTGTTTTTATCTATTCAAACTCTACGGCTACTGTAGATTTTAATGGCGCATTTAGACTGAAAGTAAATTAGGTAATTTTATTTATTTATTTTTTTAATTAATAAGCCTTCGTTTTCTAATCCAATTACGTTTCTCACTTTTGACAGAGTGCAGACAACTGGAATTAAAACTTTGGATATACACCACTTACTTTCCAAAAAAACCGCCGCTAGAGTACTTTCCTTCAGCCTATGAATAGGGAGTAACATTCTCTGTCATTTTCTTTTTCCTATTTCATTCAGGGACGGTAAGATATAGTTCGAAACACCAAACTACACACACACACACACAATTCACTAGTTTAAATGTTTTCTTCTTCCGTATTCATTGTTTTGTAATACGCAACAATTTTCTATTGCCTTTATTTCCATCCTGCTAAACGAACGGAAATCTAAACTAAAACATAATTTAAATTTTTACCCTTTTTGCAGTCATAAAACTACCCTTAAATGTGTACAAAAAGGGGCCTTCGTAAATAGTTCTGTCAGGATATTATCCATAATTTAACAATTTTATTAGAGGACATATAAAATTTATTTTTTTTAACACTACGTAAGTTTTTCTAAAATTTTCAGGATAAGATGAACAAGTAAAAAAAAACTGTCAGGATAAGATGAACCAGTAAAAAAAAAACGGTCAGGATAAGATGAACCAGTAAAAAAAAAAGTGTCAGGATAAGATGAACCAGTAAAAATACAAACAGGGAAGTAGGACCGGAAATAAAGTCGGTTACCTCCCTTGCTATTTTATTTAGACACCATAGTGGTGTTGTATTCTCTTGTTCGTCTCAAATCATACACATAAGCAAAACCCTTTCTGGATGGGGGGAGATTTATTTTCGTGCACCAAGATAATAGGACAAAGAAGTTAGTTGGCCATGCTGCTCACTAGATGGCAATATTTCATGTCTATAAAATCTCTTACATTTATGCATACAAAAAATAATATTCATGCGTACGCTAATAAACTTTTATTAAATTATGGATAATTCTCTGATGGAACTATTAACGGAGACCCCTTTTTGTACACCAATAGTTTTATGACTGCAAAAAGGGTACAAATTTAAATTCTGTTTTAGTTAATAACTTTAGAGATTTCCTTTGGTTTAGGAGGATGGAAATAAAGACAATAGGAAACATAGGAAACATTTAAACTAATTAACTGTATGTGTAGTTTGGTGTAGGGAAAAGCCCTCGAGAAAATTAAGTGAAAGGTGCGTGCGTGTGTTCCCCAGTGGGGAAAGCGTTTTCCTCGTTCGACCTACATCATACCGTCCCTGAGGGAAATATGAAAAGAGAAACACAGAGAAGGTTACTTCCTATTTATAGGCTGAAGGGACGTCCTCTAGCGGCGTTTTATTTAGGAAAATAAGTTTGGTAACTCCACAAATCCTTTTTATCTGGATATCTGCTTAAGTCCAGATTCCGACCCAAATACTAAAACATGTCATGTGAAAATCAGAACAGATAGTCGATTAAAATGCGATTGTAACTGATGTAGTCACTAATAATAGTCAGAGTAAGTGATAATATTATTAAAATAGAGAGTAACAAAACAATTTCAATATTTTTTCTTTTCTCTAAAGAAAGATGAAAGCGTGCACAGCTATTGGCTTTGTAAAAGTGTCCTTGTTTTTCTTTTTAATTCACCAAGAAGCCATTTTAGCTTTTCTGTCGATCTAGCTGATCTCAGACTTTAACATCTTTTTTCAATGATAAAAAGTGTTTCATAGAAAGTAAATACAACGTAAAGAGAAAAATGGACGATAAATGTTATATTTAAAGGTAAAAATATTAAAAAAAAATGAGAAACTAAAATCTTTTGTTTAGTTATTCAAATCAGAAGAAACAATAAAATACAGACGAACGAATTGATATTTATAAATCAAATCATTTGTGGTGGTTTGTTAACGGCTTCTTTGGACCTGGTTAAAATGCGTCCTCATAATAAAGACGTCTGTTCTAACAATGAAACACCAAAGAAAAAAACGCGACAAAAGAATGAAAAGAAATGTAAGTGATATCCTGAAAGAACGAATGCCTGTTTCTTTCTGGGAAAAGATGGATAAAAGGGCAAGGGTCCCAGAAATGCAACATGACCTGCTGCAGAGCCGAGGCACTTTAAATGACGGTGTTAAATTGTATTCGGAAGAAGACAACAAAAAATAATTCCACGTGCAGCCATTGAGATAACGAAAACGAATATTTGACGGCATTGTTAACGCATTCCTTTCATCGTTTTTTTTAAACAGTCCGGGCAAGAGCAAGTCGAGTTTGCCTTCGAAGTTTGAACAATTAACCGAGAAGCAAAGAAATTGTCATTGTCAGAGCAGAAAATGTAATTGTGTCATTAATACATACATTGTAATATAATAATAGGCTCACTTCGTTACAGTGATGACGTGATAGAATATTAGGAGTGAGTTCGATCCTCACTAAAGCCTTAAAAATTACATGAGATTTGTTTCAGATATAGCTCATTATTTTGCATGATGTTAGGGAGCATTTTCTACCTATTATTCTATTAAATATGTAGAGTTGCTATAATGGTAAAATTTGCTATCAATATGTAAATTTATGAAGTGCTATAAATTTGGTAAATTTATAAATTTGGTAAAATGGTAAAAGTTGCTATATTATGTAAAGTTGCTATAATGGTAAAAGTTTTATCTATTATATCTGTAGAGTTGGGTTAAATATCCTTCATCTTCCTTAATTAGTATAGTCGGCGCTTGGCTGGTCATTTGACCCTTAATGGTGACGTAGGGACTTGTTAATCTGGAATAGGGCCAGTTTTTTCATAAACACCCTGAAGAGAAGACGCTTCCCTGGCACGAGAAAAAAAGTGACCCAGTGTTCTAGACGAGAGTAATTTATAAAAGAGCTTCTGCTAACGATAGTTAGATAGGATTGTCAGAGCAATATATAAGGAAAATGCAAAATCCTCCTTATTTTTTTTTTTACGGTATGCCTTAGAAATAAGATGTATCTCGTTTTCCTCTGGAGGACCTTTAGCCCCCAACAAACTTCCTGTTGTACGGAACACAACACAGAAAATAATACACCGCAGACAATATCCTTAACATTGAATTGACTATACCCGGGTATGTCTAATAATTATAGTAAACCAACTGATAAAGACTTCTTCTCAAATGTAAGTCAGTCTTTCATAGGAAACCTTGTCCCATTTTTATCTTGACTGGATTAACTTTTGATATTTCTTCGTTCCATAATTTATTTTGTCTCTTCCCTTCCTTTAGCAAGCGAACGAGTTTCTTGATTCTGCTTATTGGCAGAATACAGCGGCTGCTCTTATTTTTCTGCGGGGTGGACAGGTTTTAATAACAGTTTTGTTTTTGCTTGAATGTCTTGGTTTATTTTTAGTTTCGTTATTGGGTTCATCCCCTCACCTCTCATTTCCCGAATCAATATTTTTTTTATATACTTGTGTCAATGAATGTTCGTACGTACGTGTGTGTGTGTGTGTGTGTGTGTGTGTGTGTGTGTTTGTGTGTTTCATGCTGTTTTTCCAGAAGTGGGAAACACGTATTTTCTGAGAGAGAGCCTACATTGTTATAGGGTCCGCTGAAATAACGACGTGAAAAGGAGGACGACAGAACGAAGTATTAAAGTATTTATAGTTTAGGGGTAGCGTCCCCTAGTGAATACTTGGAACACTTAGGAAATTAACGACAAGTGAAAGAAAATGAGAAAACTGAGAATGGAAAAGATTGGACCAAAAAGAAACAGGATTCAAGAAGATGACATTTGACGTTGCATTTCAGCTTTTGAATATTGTAATTATCAGAGAAATAAGAAATCGAAAGTTTCACAATTGGGAAGTGCGAGAAAAGAGACTGTTAGAATAAAAGTGGCGGTTGGATCTAGCCGTTTCAATAATAAAATGGTGAGACCTAATTGCCAATCTAGTAGTACGTTTACATTCACGTAATCGGTGCTCTAGGAGAAGAAAAGCTCATGAGAACTGTTGTCATGAAAATATTTGTAGAAAAGACAGAGGGAAGCCACGTCACAATGGTGAGAAAGTGACTGAAGTTGAGATGTCTGGTCAGGATCAATTACATTACAGATCATTCTTTGAATTTTTTTCAAGAATTTCTAGATATACAGCAGGAGCACCAGACCAGATATGGTAACAGTATTCATTGTAAGGACGAATGGTAGATATATAAATGCGCAAGATGGATTCAAACGAAAATCATTTTCAGTTGTGACACAGTAAACCAATTTACATTGCAGTCGATGTATCAATTGATTCGACATCGTCACTCTACTTCAAGGCGTAGTGTGTTGCTCGCTTGGAGTTTAGCATCCGCCATGATGATGGCAGGCAGAAAAGGTTCCATTTGGTGATTAAATAAAAGCATTTTTGTTTTGGAGACATTAAAATTTACAAGTCATATCCTGCCCCATTGAACCACTGATTATTACATTGTTTCTGTCAAACGATAGCATTACACTAAGTAAATTCTAATTAGTGTAAAGCTATCGTTTTACAGAATAACACGCGACTAAATCTCTCCTACGTAAAATTATTGTTTATTCAAATCCAGACTACATCAATGAATAGCGATGAATGGATGGATCTTTTTTTTCTTTTTTCTTTTCTTTTGGTTGGGGTTTCTAAGAACGAGATTTTATTTTTTCGCGGAGATACGAGACTCTCTTCTCCTTTTCCCTCCTCGGTGGGTGCTTATATATGTTCCTGTCATCAGTTGTCCCGTGTGTATATTTTAAGCGCAGCTGGGTCGATCATGTCGGTGGCAGCCACTGGCACCCAGTGAAGATATGAATCTGCAACTAGTGGTTAGGAGATGGTTTTCCAGGTCAACCCACTGGTCCACCCGGCTTCTCTAACGCCATAGAATAGGACTGAATTCAACGTCTATTTTGGTCTCATCTGCATATTAATGGGGCCCTTCCTCACTGACATTCAAATCATCTGTTATTTTCTGGCGTGGGTCCCGTACTGCATTCAGAATGCAACAAATCTGTCTGTTGCGTGTAACATAAAGAGAATAGTAAATGTTCGATAAGGTTATACTGAAAGCTATGAATGAAGATTATGATTATTTTGTTATATTGTTCCGACGAGTAACAGCTGGTTGCACATTTCCGTGTGTATCCGCTTGATAATCCCTGTTGTGTTATGCATACTCAGGCACATTTGTGTTTCTTCAAAACCAATAAAGTCAACATTTAGTTTGTACCCAAGCGGACCTTATGAAAGTGTAAAAATAGGTTTTAATACCAGCAATAAATTTTGGGGGGAAAATTATTACCAGCAATACATTATTACCAGCAATAAAAATCTTGTCGGCATTAAATAACCCATTGAGGTTGATATACCGTAAAACAAAACAAACATAAGTGGATTTAATTCGGCATAATCAAGAGATGAACAAGGCTAGCACGATCACGTTAGAAGCTTCCAAACCGTTTCATCAACCCAATTTCATTCATTCAGAAGGCGTGGACCAACCTGTGACATGGTGGCACATTGAAGACAAATCAGTTATGCTGGGATTCGAACACGGGTTTTATGATCGCAACGCTAACCTTCTAACGACTAGGCCCCCACAATATCGAAAAGTATTCGTAAGATTAACGATATTAAGCAAAATATAACTAAAATTAATGTTCAAATGTTAATTCTGGATTGCTATGTGATACCCATCCTCTTTTATGATAGTAAATGTTGGATATTCTCCCTACGGATGAGGAAATAAAACAGAAGGAAATAGAAATGTAGTTCTACAGAAGGGCACTAAAGATTCCATGAACGGAACGAGTATGCAATAAGGAAGTCTTAAAATGGCAACAGAAAGAACACTTCTACGCAGAATCGGGAAGAGACATCTGAAATTTGTTGGACACATAATGAAGGAGGGCTTGGAAAATTTAACCCTCACGGGACATATTGAGGATAAGTGAGATAGGGTAAGACAATGATCCACTTACCTGACGAGCTTGTTTGAAGTGATGGCGGAACAGGCGGGGTGTCTTAGCAAAGAGAAAAACTTTACTACGTGCCATACGTGATAGGAAGTTGTGGAGAGCCACCCTGATGGAATTCAGCACAGAGAAGAAGAATTATCTTCTTATAAAATCACGCATAATATTCCGAGATTTGGTAACATCGCAAGAAACAAGAGATTACAAGATGGTGCAATCATTAAAAGAAAAAGTAAACAACTTTTCCTTCCTTGCGTGCAAGGGAAAGTGTCACACTTGACAGGTCATATTTCTTCTTGTGATTTACAATGTTTTTGGTTTGTGGTTAAGGTTACGTGAACTGGATCCAAATTAACACTCCGTCGAGACGATGGTCTTAACACGTCGCCTCGAATTCATAAAATCGATTTCTTTAATTAAATATTAACATAGGTAAATAAAATGGGTACTGAATATATACAGCTTAACCTGTTGGAACTTTAAAAGGCAGTCATCTTCCTTAATTCAACGGTAACATCTCGGGTAAAGGTACGTGTATAGATAAATAACAACTAAAGGCAAAAAAAGACGGTTGTATCCAAGACGAGAATCTGAGAACAGTATTCGATTTCGACTTTGTCTTCTTGTCAGTTTCTATTCAACTATCTTTGTAGATAATTCTATTTGGTTTTCTTTTCCTTCCACGTCGCGTATAAACTGTGTCTTCGTGAATTCGATTATAACTATAAAAGCTTCATTATGATAACTCGCATTGCTTTTTCAGACTTCCTCAGTAGGAGTTAAAGATTACTTTCTCATGAATGACAATAAAACCGATGATATTAGTCCATAATATCAACAACTCTGTTAACGAATTATTTTCTTACCATTCTACGATTTCCCCTATTCCAGCTATAAAATTCCAACAATAGTTAATGCAAAAATGTTTTTCAGTTATCAGACGTTTTTTGGCCTCACGTTTTCCACTGAATGGAAGTCGAGCGACTACATCGAATCGATAGCTGTATCTACTGCATGGAACATTGGGTCACTGTGTTGTGCCAGAAACTTTTTCTCGTCAGAATCCATCTTGCACATTTACAAATCTACCATTCGCCCCTGCATTGAATGCTGTTGCCATATCTGGTCTTCTGCTCCTGCTTTACGTCTAGCAATTCTTGAAAAAATCCAAAGTGTCTGTAATGTAATCTATCATGATCAGTCATCTTCGTTCAGTCACTTTCTCACAGACGTGACATGACCTTCCGCTGTCATTTCTACAAATATTATTATAGCAACAGCTCTTATGAACTTTTTTCACTGTTGCCCCGAATACATAAATTTAAGCGTACTAATAGATTGTCATCTAGATCTCACTCCTTTACTGTTGAACTGGCTAAATGCAACCGACACTTCTAGTCTTTTCTCACACTTGCCACCTGTGGAACACCTTTCCGTTTCCTTGCTTCCCTAACAACAGCACTCTTCCAAAATTTAAATGCAACGTCAACTGCCATCTTCTATCTATTTGAATCCCATTCATGCTCTGTCCTTTCTCCAACCCAAGATATGCTTCATCTTCACTTTCATTCCTTCATTCCATGTAATTCCCTGTTTACGAGTGGCATTAGCGCTTTGCCTGGGGTCATTTGATATATATATATATATGTGTGTGTGTGTGTGTGTGTGTGTGTGTGTGTGTGTAAAATGTGTATGTATAGAAATACATACATGCATATATATATATATATATAAGCTGTATTGTTATTATTTTAAAGCCGGTCATTTGCTTGTTGTGACGATTGCGCTTATGTAAATGGTAGAAACTCCAATTTATAATAGTTATTGGTATTTATGCGGTGGTATCTATTTTGATTGGAGGAGGAAGTATAATTATATATATATATATATATATATATATATATATATATATATATATATATATATAATCGATTATGGGGACGAATATATCTCCACCTGCCACAGACTACATATAAATTTAAAACCAGAAAAGCTCTTAAAAGTTCTTTTCCAATGCTGTCAAACAAATTTATTTGTTTTTATGATTAATATTATGTAGCTTTCCATGCTTGGTGAGACCAGATTTTTTTTCCTGCGTTACTTATCGTACATGTCCTCTTCTTGATATTTATATTTAATGCAATGCTTCTGTACAAAGCTTATGATAAAGGGACAATGCCACAATCTTCAGAAACCCATTAAGTCACGGCTGAATCAGCACATTCTCTCCTTTTTAACTTCGCATTTTACTTTGGTTCGGTCGATGCATTTTTCAGTATGGGAAACAGTTCCAGAATGGCATTCCCTTTTCTGAACTTTAGGGTTTTTTTTATATTTACCTTTCCATAATTTCCCATGTAGGCGACAGAAATTGAATCTGATAAGGAACACTGCCTTTGTGTTCACGATAGGCAAACGATTATCGCAAGATACGTAAGATGTTCTGCATACCTTTGGATAATAAAAAGACAACACAATGATAACAATATTGGGAATGATATTAATGATATTTATTTTATCTTAGTAAAACTTTTGACTAAATTGAAGCACGAAGAGAAAGATTTTAAAGTCGGAATTTCCAGACACGACTGTGTCCTTTTTCAACGAGACAAGAAATAAATAAAAATAAAATCCGTGGGACTCACTCTTCTGGGGAATGTTGTTGTTGGTTTTATATATATATATATATATATTGGCGGTGTTTAGCAAGCTAGTCTCGAAAATCTTTGTCTAGTATTGTGATTTTATTCCTCAGTGAGTGTTTTACTTTTGTGATCCCGTGCATAATTGATCAAATTCTGTAAATATATGCATGTGCATAGCACTTCAACATGTTAGAAATGCCAGATATGTCCATTTCCTTTATTAGTGAAATGCAAGTGGGAATTTGTAAACTTGAATCGAGAAGAGATAGAAGTTTGCAGACGGTTTAAATTTAACGAAGATTGTCAGAGTGTTTTTTTCCGCTTATGTTGATTTTAAAATAATCGACAAATCTTTCCCTTTAAACGAAATAATAAAACTCTTTTCCGTGCTTAACAAACGAATTTAGCAGATTAACGTAAAATGTCAGTATCAATTTTGACCTTTTGTTTCAGAACTTTAAAACATTACTTTATTTTGCAAAGTTTTTTTCTCAATAGCAGTTTGAATTTCTGCTTATCTGTATTTTGTTTAAAATGTGATATTTGCCCCGAGTTTCATATTTAGAAAATACACTTAATATTTTGTACCAATTTAGTAAAGGTTATCGGATAAATATAAACGGTTTTAAAATGCTTTTTCCCCATTGTTGATGGGGAAATAGATGTGAATATCTTATTTGAATCAAGTTTTTCTTTTTAAGGGGTAAGAAAACTGTAGGGTATAGCTGAATAAAGATAACTGGAAACAGTAATGTCACCTGCAACCACTTCTATTTGGCAGAGGGCTAGGGTGTATAAGTGTCGACAGTTGTTTGACGTTGGTAAGTGCTCCATTTGTGGAATCAAACAGAAATTTGTTTGCATATTAGATTATCGTATGCTTCCGTGTATAAGGCGACCTTTAGATAAGACGAGGTAAAAACAAAATGTAGCTAATTTTCATGGATTTATCCTATACCTGTAGTATAAGACGACTGCTATTTGTTTATATAAAGATGACGTTATTGGAAATGTTGTTAGTGAATCCTTAGAAATTCAAAATAAACGAAATAACAAAACCGATTCTATATCATATTTTCCTACACACGTCTGCTAAAAGGTAAGCCATTGTCTTGTTTACATTTCATCACGTGATCTCTTGCGAATACTGATTCTTCTTCTTCTTCTTCTTTTCCTATATCGAAAGATTTACAAACAGCTTGGTGTACTAATGGCCATTTATTTATACTTCATTGGCAATCACAAAATACCGCCAATAACAGTACAATAATGTACGATAATAGTACGTTTCACTTTCATCATTTTTATTCAGTCTTTTATTCATTAATGAAAGTTTAGCGAAAGATGTTTACATTTTCTCAGCTGAGCTTGCTTGGATACAAGTTATATCATTGACATGGAATTATTCTTCGAATAGGAAATTTATTATGAAGTTATGCGAGTAATTTTTTTTATTTATTTTTATTAACAGTTTATTTGATAATGTGGATTTTTTTCATGTACGTTATTGCTTATCGCACTGAGGCCGAGGTTAGCCTACCGACAAACATCACTCAAATTTTAAGGTTTCTTTTTTAGAATTGTATTATAAGACGACCCCCAACTTTTAAGGTTGATTTTTGGGATTTAAAAGTCGTATTATATGCGGAAATATACGGTATATATATTATTTTTTTTTTTACCAGGAATGATTTTCTGGTAGCATAATGGTTATCGGTGTGAAAAATGGAATCGACAAGCCAACTTCGATTTCTAACCTAATCTGTCTTACTCAATTCACATTGATAACTTTGGAAAAGGTGTGAATTCATTTCTTCTATCCTCTTAGATGTGAGTTAAATAGCAAAGTAGACAGACACCCTAAATTTGGGTGGTTGCCAACTTAGAAGACAAATTGGTGAATTGACAAAACAATGGTGAAGTCTGCGGCAAACCACTACGCTATATTTCTCAAGACGTTTTGAAAATTCCCAGATAATTCGAAAGAAATATCTTAGGAGAACCATGATCGAAGACGTCCTGAACAAAAGGGTCTTTAAAAAATTAAGTTGTATGCAAATATGTTCACTGGAAACAATTGATGTCCAGTCTAACACGAGAACAATTCGAGACAACCTCTCCAACAAAAATAAATATATGCGACTAACGGACAATATATAAGATAAAAAATTATAACTTCATATATGACAGCGGATCAGTAAGATTGTGATCTGAGATTTCCACTGTATAATGTTCGTTCTCTGTGATTACCGTCGGGTTGAATGCGTTGAAAAGGAACGAAATTATTTTTACAAATTTCTAGTTTTTTACACTGTTTTTTTAACCAATATAAGGCTAAAGAGTCAGACATGGTAGATGGTTACTGAATGAAGTTGTTTTATGGCAAGAAAAGGAGGAAGTAAGAAGTACAGATTATTAGGAGAGTGATGATATATAAGGCTTGACTATGGATTTGAAGAGGTGATTGTAATGAACAGAGACGTATCCACTCGGGAGTTTGTTTCACAAAACAGACGCTCTTTAGAAGCTATCTGAATTAAACATCTTTCTTACCAATTAAATACGAAGGAGAAGAGGATGATTCATCCCAGTGTACGTGACATAGAGGATTTTAGCTGTAAAGGTCTAAACTTGTGAAACTAATGAATTTAATTCGTCAGAGTATTTTCTATGGAAAAAGAGACAGAGAAGTAGGAAAAGTGTTGTAGGGCGGGAAATAACGTCTCATGGACGCATTTGAACTGCTTCAAAGCCGGAAAGTGATTCGGCAACTCCACCAAAGATATATATATTCTTAGTCTGATGTGATTCTTGTAAAGATAGAGCATGGCAAGGTACTTTCCGAAACATTACAAGGAGCAGACCATTTTCCCAGCATCTTTAGCAATGGATCCTATATATATTTTCCAATTCAGAAATGTTTTTTAGCATTCGGATAAGGGTTTATTGATGGTGATAGGTATGTACATTAATTGACGCACTACTGATAAGGAAGAATGCAAAAAAGAAAGGTGATTTAGTATGTGTCTGCAGTCAGACATAATAGGATTCTGTCTTGTGTTCATTTTTATGGCTTTTGTAGGTTTTATATCATTTGGTCGGTTGGTCAAACAAATTAAAAATTTAATTTAGTTCTAACGAAATCAGTTATGTGCCATACGTGATACACGCTTAGGCGATCATGTATCGAAAGATACATGACTGACGAGGGAGATTTTTCCCGCAGTAGGTTGCTATTTCTTTCTGCGATAGACCAGTTGCCATCCAAGGTTATAGAACCCGGTCTGTCTTGCTATTTACCCGAATCTGGGGGAGAAGAAGAGGATTCATGCCTTTCTCAAGGGTATTAGCACGTAATGTATTCGACTGGAATTCGGACTCGGCTCATCCAATTCCTCAATCCAGGCCGTTATCCATTAGCTTGCCTATTTTGTTTTTTTAGAATGATGTTCATCATGTACAATCAACACTGTAAAATCACCCAGTTAGAGAATTACAGGTAGACTTTATGGGGTTAAGCCAGGAAGATAGCGGTTTATCCTTCATTTGAACAGATTAAGATTGTATTGATTGGGGAAGAATACTCTTTATTATATACAAAATGTATAGACAATATATATATATATATATATATATATATATATATATATATAATATTTAGTAACAGTATATATATATATGATATATGTAGACAATATATATATATATATAATATTTAGTGACAGTATATATATATATGATATATGTAGACAATATATATATATATATATATATAATATTTAGTGACAGTATATATATATATATGATATATGTAGACAATATATATATATATATATATATAATATTAAGTGACAGTATATATATATATGATATATGTAGACAATATATATATATATATATATATAATATTTAGTGACAGTATATATATATATGATATAATAGTGGGGAAATATATATATATATATATATAATATTTTAGTGACAGTATATATATATATATATATGTAGACACATATATATATATATATATATATAATATTTAGTGACAGTATATATATATATATATATATATATATATATATATATATATAATAATGACATATATATATATATATATATATATATATATATATATATATATATATATATATATATATATATATATTTTTACAGTAATATATATATGATATATGTAGACAATATATATATATATAATATTTAGTGACAGTATATATATATATATATATGTAGATGATATATATATATATATAATATTTAGTGACAGTATATATATATATATATATATGTATACAATATATATATATATATATATATATAATATTTTGACAGTATATATATATATGATATATGTAGAATAATATATATATATATATATATATATATATATATATAATATTTAGTGATAGTATATATATATATGATATATGTAGACAATATATATATATATATATATATATATATAATATTTAGTGACAGTATATATATATATGATATATGTATATATATATATATATATATATATATATATATATAATATTTAGTGAACTTATATATATATATGATATATGTAGACAAATATATATATATATATATATAATATTTAGTGACAGTATATATATATATATATATGATATATGTAGACAATATATATATATATATATATATATTTCAACAGTATATAGAGACAATATACGTAGAGACAGAGGGAGAGAGACATTATATATATATGTTATATATATATATATATATATATAGAGAGAGAGAGAGGCAATATATGAAAAACATTAAAATACGTAAAATAACTAGCCAGCTATTAAACCAAAGGAATGAGATCATATTTGAATGTCGACATAAAATTTAAATTATCTTATAAATAAAATTTTACTCTATTTTATTTGCAGGCATACAATTATTTGGCGTTAATTATTGAAATTAATATACCTTGATTTTTGATTTCATATTTATGCATATGTTTATATATGCATGTATATGTATGTGAATGGATATGTATATGTTGGATTCTCTAAATATGAAGATGAATTTCAGATGTTAATTTTTGTACTATATTAATTTAATGAAAAATTACACATGTATCTATGTATGTGAGTGTTTAAAAAATGTACAATTAGATTGTGGACTTATATATATACAGACATATATACAGACACACACACACACACACACACACACACACACACACACACACATATATATATATATATAATGAGCGTGTGACCGAGTGGTTATGAATTTTATTTCAAAGCAATTTTTTATAAACAGAAGTAAAATTTTCATTAGATTCAGAAAATGTTTATATCCAAGAATTCTCATAAATATTCTTCAGGCCAACTGTGTAATCCAATGTAGACTAGTGAGGATAATAAATCATGTAATGTCTAATAAACATAGGTGAGTAATTTTTTTTTATTACACTTATTATTTTCGTTCAGTTTCAGCAATTAATGCATGTTTTCATTCATTTATTTTAAATGGTTTTAATTTAACAGTTTTCTTTTTATTTAAAAAAATATTTTTATAATCATCTATGTTGGCTTTGGGAAATGAAAGAAGATATTTGAAAAAAGTCCAGGGTGAAGATTTTTCCCCAAAATTATACCATGTAGCTGTTTCCCAGAATACTACAATCCTATCCTCTTTAAGTCTAGAGTCATTAGATTTCTATCCGCTATATCCTCGTAATCGTAATCATCATTTCCTACTTCTTCCTCTTACGTTCATATCACACATCTCATCCAGTAACCCTCTACCTTGAG